>JAJOOH010006784.1:0-51492 GCA_029582605.1 Solanum gracilifrons | reverse complement strand
CCCCCCCCCCCCCCCCCCCCCCCCCCCCCCCCCCCCCCCCCCCCCCCCCCGCTCATTAGCGAATTTCAAATAATTTATTTGAGTAAAAATTGAAAAAGAAAAAAGAAATCTCGATACTATACAAATTAATGAAAAACACTGAAAAGAATTCACTGACAACTTAAATATGTTGTGAAAAATGATAAAATTTGACTCTATTTCATAAAGAAAAAATATCAATTTAATTTTAAAAAATATCAATTTAAGTTTTAAAGTTAATTAACTATATCTACTAATTAATTATAAAATGCTCACTAAAAAATGAACACGTGTCCATATTAATAAGATTTTAATACCTTTTTTCGTATCTCACATGCCTCTAAGAGAGTGAACACACTCTCTGTGCCATGTCAACATGAAATGGTGCGTTTATTACACTTTAAAATAATTAAGGGGGGAGGGGGGGGTAATAGGTCTCATGTATAGTTAAGGTGTGTCGTTAGGATTTTGTGTATAGTTGAGGGGGGTACTTGTGCATTTTTGTCACACCCCGAGCCTACACCCCAGACGTGGCTGGCATTCGAGAATCATTGCTGGCCCCAAGCGAACCCTTGGCCTGGCTTACTTACTCAGCGGAAGACTTAACTTATCAAAGATAGCTCATATAAAAACTTAGAATGTTATAAATAAAACATTCAACTAGCCAATAATCCAACCACAAGTCTCAACATAAGATAATGAAAATGAAAAGACTAAAGAACTAACATATGACTATCTATGAAGCCTCTAAACAACTAAGATGGATGTCGGGACAAGACCCACGACATCCTAATGAACTAAAACTTCAAAAAGCAATAAAAAGGGGTCCTTCGGAAGCAAGGAGGCTCACCAACAAACTCTGGAGCTCAACTATAATCAACGATGCGCTAGATGCTGATCCTGGTTACCTGTGTCTGCATCACTAAAAGATGCAGGTCAAATGACATCAGTGAAGGTACGAGTATGCGAGGGGAATTCTAAAAGAAAACATAAGCTTGAAAGGAACTGAAGAACTTACCTGGTTCAACTCAACTCAACTTAACTGAACGCAATTCAATATAAAGCAACATAAAACAAGTGCAATATAAAGAAAAGTTTTTTAAAACATGGATGTCAACTCTGTGTATTTGGAAATACAATAATACTCTGTGTGTATGCAAAGATACAATATAACTTTGAAATGTATGTAAAAATACAATTAAACTATGTATATAAGAATATAAATACTTTTGTGGGAGTTTCTCTAACCGACAACCATCACGTAAGATCTATTGTGATGATACAGCGGTTTGCCTCACGCTGCCAGGGTCGGCATATACCTTGCCGAGGATATAGAACCTGACTACTAAGTGGATCCACTAGTCTATGCTAAAAAACACTAAGGAATCATCAAAAAAAGTATGACCCTTTTCTACCCATGATGGCTACATGATTTATGGGGGCTGTGAGTTATCTGAACTCTCCCCCATATCGGTGCTCAATACTACTCCCAAAATATGATACTAATTCTCATGTTTAAAAACATACTTCTTTCTGTGATTTGAGATAATTTCTCAAAAACTTAGCTCAAAAGCTATCTTGGAAATCAAAGTTTCCCTCTTGCTTAATTATGAAAGCATTTACTCTTTTCTAAAAACTAGCTCAAAGGCTCTTTGGAAATCAAGGTTTCCTTACTTGTTCAAATGTGAAAACATTTTAAACTCTTTGGGAATACATAGTCCCCATATACTTTTGAAGAAATGAACTTCAATCTTTACTCTTTACTCTTTACTCTTTACTCAACTTGAATTTTAAGTCTTACAACAAAGTTAAAACATTTGGAAAACTATTATAAATTCTCTTGACTCGACTCTTATTTCTCTTGACTTTGATCTTAACTTTTCTTGAATTGGATTATGGATTCAAGGTTCATGATCTCATGTTATGGATGATTTCGTGATGTTTAGACATACCTTAGAGTATAGAAATCGACTAGAAAACATAGGTACGTTGCTAAGGAACTAATACGGAAATAAGGGGAAAAGGGTGGGAAACCTGGCATCCCTGGCGCTCTGAGCGACGTGGGGCACCAGAGGCAAAAATTCAGGGGCTGGGTTGGGGCGCCATGGCTGGCACAGCTCCCCAGAGCCCAAACTTCAGAGCCCCTTTTGGGGGCCCTGCCCAGGTGGGTTCTGACTTTTCTTCTTCGTTTTTCATCTCTAAACCCCCTATTTCGACTTGGTTCTTTCCCCAAACACTTAGAATCAACCATACCATCAAAATACATCAGATTCTACTCAAAATCACACCTAAAATCATGAATCAAACTCAAGGAACTTCAACGACAAGAACCCACAAGATTTCAAACAAATTTCATCAAAAACTCATAAGATTTACTTTCAAATCAATATACTTCGCTGAATTGAATCATGATTGGAACGTGGGTGAACTAACCCAAACCTATATGATCTCACATACCTCGTAGGGATCACCTCTTGACGAAATCCACAAGCGATTCTCCAAGAAACTGTTGAATCTTGAACTTTCTTCTCCTTTCTCCTCTTTTCTCTTTTCTCCAAGCCCTAGCATGAATTTCCAATTGACTAAACTGATCTAATTCTGATTAAACCCCAAATAAACTCCTAAAAACGAATTAAAATAATTGGGTAAGGAAAAGACTAAAATACCCTTCCAAAATCCGAATTAGACTTTCCTTAATCGAACAACCCAACTTCAAATGGACATATCTCACTCATACGAAGTTGAAATCATGCAAACTCGGCGGCGTTGGAAAGATTATTCCAAGATATTTCCTACAATATCTGGAAGCACACCTTACGCATCATGAGCTAGGAGTTATGGTCATTTGAACTTGACCAAAACTCAAACTTAACATAACATGAAGTTTTAGTGATATGGATTTCTGACATTTTTTTTGCAAAAACTTTACAAGACCCTCTATAATGACTTGGGGGGACAATGCCTATAGCATAACTTTGATTCACACCACTTTGTAGCATTTAGAGGTCACTCAATAGGATTTAAGCAATTTTCTCAATTATTCGTGTTTATTACATGAACTTTTTGATGATATGGATTTTGACAATTTCTTTTGCCAAAACTTTACAGGACCCTCCGTAATGATCTAGGGAAACAATATGTATAGTGTCACTATGATCATGCCATTTTTTTAGCATTTAGGGACCACTCAACAGGAATTAGGCGATTTTCTCATTTTTTTTCATGTGAGTTAGTACATGAACGTTTTTGCTGATATAAATTTTGGACACTTTTTTAGCAATATCTTTACAGGACCCTCCGTAATGACCTTGGAGAACAATAGTCTCACTATGATTTACACCACTTTATTACCATTTAGGGGCCACCCAACAAAAATTAGACGGTTTTCTCAATTTTTCGTGTGTGTTAGTACATGAATTTTTCAGTGATATGAATTTTGTAAATTTTCTTGCAAAAACTTTACAAGACCATTCTTAATGACTTGGGAGAACAATACATGCAGCCTCACCATGATTCACACCATTTTTTTAGCATTTAAGACCACTCAACAAGAATTAGGAGATTTTTTTAGTTTTTGTGTTTTTTAGTACATGAAGTTTTTGGTGATATGAATTTCGGGCACTATTTTGACAAAACTTTACAAGACCCTCTATAATAACTTGGGAGAACACTATTTATAGTCTAACCATGATTCACGACACTTTGTAAGCATTTAGAGGCCACTCAATAAGAATTAGATAATTTTCTCAATTTCTCATGTGTGTTAGTACATGATTTTTTTGGTGATATGAATTTCAAGAAATTATTTTGCAAGAACTTTACAGGGCCTCCTTAAGGACCTAGGGGAACAATACCTATTGCTTCACCATGATTCATGTCACTTTTTTAACAGTTAGGATCACTCAACGAGAATTAGCCGATTTTCTCATATATATTTTTCATGTGGGTTACTACCTAAAGCTCTTGATGATACGAATTTTGGGCACTCTTTTTTTTTGCAGAACTTTATAAGATCCTCTGTAATGACTTGGGAGAACAATACTTTTAATCTCACCATGGTTGATGCCACACTTTTAGAGTTTAAGGACCACTCAATATAAAGTAGGTGATTTTCTCAATTTTTTGTGTATAACATACATGTTTTTTTTGGTGATATAAATTTCAGGAATCTTTTTGCAAATTTTTTTACAAAACCTTCCGTAATGACCTAGGGAAACAATACATATAATCTCACTAGATTCATGACACTTTTTTAGCAGCTAGGGGCTACTATAGGAATTAGACGATTTTCTCAAATTTTCGTATATGTTAGTACATAATTTTTTTAGTGATATGAGTTTCGAAAACCTTTTTTGCAAAAACTTTACAAGACCATCCAAGGGAACAATTGTTGGGAAAGGCAAGCTTAAAATAAATGTGCACGACAAGGCAATAGCAGAAGAAAACCCAAGTCAAAACCTTCCCTTCTATTTAAAGCAAGTGAAGACAAAATAATGCAAGAACAAAATTGTTTGGGTAGCAAATAAATCAACCAAGCAAGAAAAATATATCAACACACAAGACACCAAAGTTTAACGTGGAAAACCTCTTCGGTATGAAGAGTAAAAACCACAAGGCCAAAGCTCCACCAAAATCAACAAGAGTTACAAAAGTGCTCTCCAAAATGGTCACCAACAAAGTATCAAACAATGAGCAACACAACTATAAGATAGCACCAAAAACTAGAGAAATAAAATGAGCTAAAACACCCAATACGCAGCTACTGTTCACGAGCAAAAATCTGGAGCTACAGAACTCCAAATCACCCTCTCTCAGTTCCTAATCAAAGATCAAGTTGAAAGGAACAAGCTGTCCAAAAATCAGCTTAATCGGATAAGAAATGAAGCAAGAATCGCGATTTGAAATTTGTTGCTAGGGTTTGTGCAAAAATCTGCACTCTCTTACTATTCTCTCTATATGGCTGCTGATCTAATTCTTGTGATTCATCTAAAATAAGACCTAAAAAAAAGTCTTACATATGCACCATAATATTGGGTTTATGGGCAAAATTGGGCTAGTCAAATTTGGGCTAAATTTATCCACAAAGAAAAGGAAGAAGACCCAAAATCTTGGACTTTTATTTATCCACATAGGAAGGGAAAAAGGCCCAAAACCCAACAACAATATCTAGGCAAGCCCTGAGTCACGCCATTTTTTTAACATTTAAGGTCATTCAACAAGTACAGGCCAAGTCAACAAAGGGAAAGAAAAGGTTGTGGAACAAACAAAGAATGTAATATGGGGCCTAGTAATGATGCAAACATGGATCAAGAATTCTCCATACTACCAACAAAGGGAATTGCTGCTACACATTCAAATAATCAAACGCATAATGTGCTGCTAACTCAGACACCACTAGTGCAACACATGACTGAAAGACAGGTGAAATTAAAGCACAATAGGAATGGTAAACTGCAGTCAAGTCAAAAGGGAAGATACAAGCTTACACTGAAATGCTGAAACAGATTCAAGAGAATAACCAAATTACAACCAGCAAATACTATGCTACATTGTAATCGAAGAACAAGTGTTGAGTCCAGGGGAACAACGTAACTACACAAACTATGTGAGTTGGTTAGTACCAATAAAAGGAAGGTATAAGAAGAAGGAACTGAGAAGGTACTTGATGAATAAACATATTAATTTGATTGATTGCTCCAGTATTATGAGGCAAAAAACTAGCAGTGAGATTCTTCAATTTTACTCAATCTTTACCAGCAGTGAGTAATGGCAACAAATAGATTTGTGTAGAGATGAAAGATATTTGAGGGGATGATAAAGTTTCTGAGCTAGATGGACTTAATGCCCTCTTTCATATAAAAGGATTGGTCAATTATGATATATTAGTTGATCTCAAAGGTGTTAAAACATCTAGAATAAAGAGCATTACACCTCACATCAGAAATTATTCACATACAGGGTTCATCCCAGAGAAGAGAATTGGAGATTATACAATAATGGCACTTGTGCTCTCACTAGTATGATTAAGATGGACCTACAGAAAGCTTATGATTCTGTTGAATGAGCTTTCATTGATCTCTAACTCTGGAATAGGGGTGCAGTGGCTAAAATCCCACGAATAAAGTATCAGAGTGTAATTTTATTTGTAGTCAACTGTATGTATATGTATCTATGTGTTTTCAAAGCAGAAGCTATATATGTATGGGCAATTAGAATTTTTAAATACACATATACATGTATAAGTTTATGCTATAAAATTACATGGAGTAGGCCTCAGTCACCCTCAAACTATGGGAACCAAACCAAATCATTTTGATGCCATTTTTATCCTGGAGGAGAACTTGAATGTCCATCTACTATCTATTGATGGATCATGTTGAACTGCAATCTGGAAAGCTGTTGAGGAATTGTAGATATTACAGGTCCATATCTCTGCCATGAATTAGGAGAGCATCAGTATGATAAGAAAATATTATAAAGATGGTCGCATATATGAATAGTACTCGCTGTTGAAAGATTACACCAGATAACACAATCCTGTAAAGGAACCTTTGATCACAGTGTTCTTATATGCAAACTAACTTGAAAGAACAGAATAGGAGGCAACAGAGAAACCATAAATCATTCTATACCTGAACATTGTCATAAAGCTCAAACAATGGCACAGCAAGAAGTTTTAGATTTTTGGGGACAGCAAAGTACTCTCTTTCAGATAAGTGAACAAGGTAGAGCTTCTTACACTCCTGCACGACATTCAAAGAGCCAACTAAATCAGGCAAATATGAAACAAGGGATACATCAGTGATTCATGAAACAACGGGATAGATCAGTCTATCAGAAAAATTTTATACTACTGTACCTTAGGTTTTGTTATGTGTGGAGGACAGTATGGATACATTATGGTTTCAAAGTTCGGCCTCCACCAGGTGGCCACGCACTCACCTATCTGCATTTACAAATGCCACATCATAGGGAGATGTATTTATTTATATATCAAAAGAGAGAGAAAGTTATACCTCATAAAGGAACAAATAAAGCCAAGTAATAATTGTGCGGGTTGGCTTTTGATACACTTTTTATCCCATTTCAGCCCAGATAACTTTCGGCCAGGTTATTTATCAACTTATAGCCCGTTTCGCTTAACTTGAAAAAAAGTAGTTTCTTAAAGTTGTTTTTATAAAGTCAAACTTTACAAACTTTTAAGTTAAAAAATGAAAAGTAGGGGAGTACCTACTTTTAACTTTTAACTTTTGTTAAGTAATTTTTAACTTATTTTAAGTTATTTTCAACTTTGTCAAACATTCGCAAAAGCTAAAATTGACTTAAAAGTAGGTTTGACCAACTTTAAGTCAATCCAAACACGCTCTTAGTCTATTTGAACCAGCCAGCCCATTTAACACCTATATATTCAACTATACAAATTGTACTTCAAAATTAACCATGTGGCTATAACACCCCAGAATTTTTTTGAGCTAAGACTCGAACCATCCTTCGTTGTGAGTAGGATTTTACCGAGGAATTTAAATTTTCTTAAGTGTTATGGTCACTAGATGTAGCACCTTGATTTCCAAAAGAACTAAAGAGAAATTCAGTCAAGCCATTCCTAGGTTCTTCTAAATTTTGGGTCAACTTCAAACGATCATAACTTTTAGCACAGGATGAGTTAGGAGACCCTTAAGGTATCAAATGAAAGATCTTCAAGATCTCTTTCCAACGTCACCGAGTTTGCTAAATTTCGAGCTCAGATGAGGGAGATATGACCGTTTGAGTGCAGCCTCTCTAGATAGGGTCTTTCCATCCGAACTAAGGAAGGGTATTTTGGTCTTTTCCTTACTCAATAAGCTTAAAACGAATTTTAGTAATATTTTGGGAACAAATCTGATTTGGGTCAGTTTTTCATAAATCCAAAACACATAGGGTTTTAGAAGAGAGTCAAGAAGAGAAAAGAGGGAAGGTTCAAGACGATCAAGATTCTTACGGTCTTCGAGGGGTTTTCGCCAAGGATTTTATCCTAAGAGGTATGTGAGTTCTCATAGTGTTGGGTTCATTCACCCACACGTCAATCATGTTATTTTCCGTGCAAATTCGTTCTTAAAGTTGAAGAATTTGAGTTCTTGAAGTGTTTTCTTGAAATTCCTTTCGTAATCTTGATTGTTGGGGTTTCGATGAGTTCTTGAGATAATTGTATGGATTTTAAGAGTTTTTTGTGTAGATTCTTGTGTACTTTGGTTGGGTATTCGAATCTAAGTGATTAGGGAAGAAACCATTCGATTCTAGGTGAGTTAGGATTAGAAAACGAGAAAGAAAAGTCGTCGGGGTTTTCTGGGTTGGGGCCTGGTGCCCTGCGCCAGCCAGTGCACCCCAACCACACCTCTGTAAGTAGAGGGTTGGCGCCCTGCGCCACTCAGTACGCCAGGGTCGCCTGCCCCCACCCCTTCTTCGTTGTTTTGCCCATTTGAATCCTTTAAAAGGGTACCTTCAAACCCTATCGATTCTAAACACTCTAAAACTAATTCTAAACACCTAGAAATCATTCATAACATGAATCATAACCTTGAATTCATAATTCAAATCAAGGTAGAGTTACGAGTTAAGCCTTGAGAGTTCCTTCGAACATTTTGAGAAAGTCCCTTTGAGTCTTTTTGAGAAGTCTTCTACAACTACTTGTGAATTGTTTCAAGACTCGAGTAAGTGAGTATGAGAATGAGGAAAATGTATTCATGAGTCTACTTTATCATTGAGATCCTTGAGTCGAGTCGTTCATGCCCATAAATTTCGCATGAACTCCATAATTTGAGAATATTTGAGAGGAGTAGTATCTTCAAGTTCTAAGTCTTGATTATTGAGTTCCTAATCCTTTTGAGATTATAGTCCTAATCATGGGATTACTACATGTTACCTATGAAGGTCCTTGAGTTGAGTAGTTCATTCATGCCCATAATTCCGCATGAACCCTATGAGTCGAGAAGTCTTGAGATGAGAAGTATCATTGAATCCTTGAGTTGTGTAGTTCATGCTCATAATTCCACATGAACCCTTCGAGTCGAGCATTCTTGAGATGAGTAGTATCATTGACTCCTTGAGTTCTGGAGTTGTTGAGCTCCAAGTATTGAGTTCTATGCATGGTTATTAAAAACCTTGAATTGAGTCGTTCACGTCCATAATTCGGTATGAACCCTATTTTAAGAAGTCTTTTTTACAAATTGTTTTAAAACTTGTTTTATAGACTTGAGCACTGAGTTAAGAAAGAGTAGAGCTGAGTTCATTTTCTTTAAAATGATATACGGAAACTAAGTATTCCTAAGAGTAATGTTTTTATATTTAAGATGAGAGGAAACTGAGATTTCCAAAAGAGTTTTGAGCAGTTTGAGTACCATCTCTTTTAAGAGAGATTTTTGAGTAATAATCTCAAAACACAGAAAGAGTCATGTTTTTAAACATATGAGCTAGTTATATTTTGGGAGTAGTATTGAGCACCGATATGAGGGAGAGTTCAGACAACTCACAACCCCCATAAACCATGTAGCTAACGTGGGTAGAAATGGTCATACTTTTTAGATGATTCCTTAATGTTTTTTAGCATAGACTAGTGGATCCATTTAGTTGAGGAGTTCTATACCCCGGCAAAGTATAGAACAGTTTTGGCAGCGTAGGCGAGATGCAGTATCATCACATAGGTCATAACGATGGTTGTCGATTAGAGAATCTCCTACAGAGTTACTTGTATTTTCATATACAAAACTAAGTTATTATTGTGTCTTTCAATACACAGAGTTGTTATCTACATGTTTTCAAGTTTTTTCTTTTTATTATTACTCCTTTATATTGAGATGAGTTGAGTCGAGACGAGGTAAGTGTTCCTTTCAGTTCCAGTTCAAGCTTATTCTTGTTTAGATTTCCCCTCACATGCTTGTACATTCCATGTACTGACACCATTTCGCCTGCATCTTTTATGATGCAAATACAGGTAACCAAGATCAGCATCCAGCGCTTTGTTGATCCAGTTGAAGCTTCAGAGTTGGTGTTGAGTCTCCTTGCTTCCGGAGGATCCCTTTGGTCTGTTTTGTCATTTCAGTTGTTAGAATAATCGGGGGTTTTGTCCCAACATCCCTCATAGTATTAGAGACTTCATAGATAGTTAAACATTATTAGTTCATGAGTCTTTTCATTTCCTTTCGTTTATGTTGAGACTTGAGTTGCCACTTTGGCTAGTTGAATTTTTATTTCTAAAACATTCTAATTTATTATTTGAGTTATAGTTACTTTTTAAAGTGCTTTTATTATCAGTAAGCCTTCCGCTAAGAGTTAAGCCAGGCCAAGGATTCGCTTGGGGACAGCAATGGTTCTCAAGTGCCAGTCTCGCCCAGGGTGTAGGCTCGGGGCGTGACAGTGGCGAACTTTCACCTTATACCATAAAAAGATGTCCAATCCTCGTTTCTTTTATCACTATTTCCATACAACACAAAGTGTGTTGAATACCTCCATACCCCTATCTCTACTATGTTTCAATTTGTTTGTCTTAGTTTGACTTGGCACGAAATTTAAGAAAGTAAAAAGACTCTTAAATATTGTGGTCTTAAACTAAAGATCTGTATAATGTACCAAAATGTCTTTTAATCTTGTAGCCTTAAACATGCTACATGGGATGTTGAAATTAAAGAGTTTCCAAATTAGGAAAGAGACGCTCTTTTTTAAATAGACTAAAAATGAAAAGTAAAACAAACATATTAAAACAGAGGGACTACTAAACAGTGTAACAGGCACCAAATTACCTTCCAATTTGGCTGATTGGCAGGAGGATTAGCAGCAAGTTTGCTGGAGAGTTTCCTTTTCAAACCATCGATTTCTGCAAATAATGAAAGAGAGAAGAAAAACATAGAAACTTAACAAGAAATTCACAACTTAACAGAAAAACAAAGGGAGAGAGTATGATAAGAATTTAATTTAATTTAATTTTTAATAGTATGATAAGAATCAATGTGTCACAAATAAAGACAAGAACACACCATTTTCTCCTGGCTTTAGGCGTCCACCTGGGAGCTTGCAAAATGTGTTCCCAATTTGCAGAAGAAGAATATGAGGATGGTTATGTTCTTGTACCTGTGAGTTTTACACACAATTAGTGATATCTGAACATTTGATAATCAGAGTGTCATCCAACCTTTTCTTTTTTGAATTATTAATGTTTATTAATTAATTATTATTTTTTTGAAACTAGTAAGGTTGAATGTTTATTAATTATTTCATTATTATATTATGTCTTTCATCTGATAAACAAACTGCTCCGATCAGGATGATTTATGTGCCAAAATTAGTATTTTCACATATCTTCTATGCGGTACCACTTAGCCATGTATCAGAATCTATATGAAATGTAAAAACTGCACAATTTCAAATTTTCAATAGTATGAGCTAGTATTTTTGAGATTTGGAGGAAAAGAAAGCAGCTGACAAGTCATCTTAAATTCTTAATTTGATGAGCGTGTATATTCATTCTTTTCCCATCACAAAATCCTGAGACCTGCTAATAGTAGCTCTATGAAGGAAATAGCATCAATCATCGGCAGTCTCAACAAGGAAAAAACTGCACAAAAGGTGAGTCACTACCAAGAGAAGAAAAGGCTTGATATATGAAAAGGTGTACTCAAGCCATCTGTCCTACATACTTCTTATTCAAACCAACTCACATGGTTCACCAGTTCTTCCAACTGTACAAAAATACTCAAGAAGTGTGGGAGACTGGGAGATAACTCTCTAAACATCAAGTATCCCTCAATTCTGAAATAGATAGGTTACATTACATAAATCCTATGTATCATTGTTCTCTACTACAGAGGTTCTTCAAAACTAGAAATAATCTAAAACTCACATTCATCCCAGCATTGACATGCAAATCTATAACTAGACTAAGAATACCAAAAGATAACACTGAACCAACCGTGAATGTAATAAAAACATAGCCTCAATCCCAACTAAAATGAGCGATTTTATAGATCCTTTACTTCCTTTGTGCTTTTAACTAATCCACCTTGATTTCAGGAGATCGTCTTTTGCAGCAATTGCTATTCTCTACCTTCATAATTTCAATCACTATAGTATTGCATCCACAGGCACAGACCCAAAGTCTGCTTAGGATATGTTGAAACTATTTCAGGTAATATTCTTTCACTAATCCTCTCTATGTCACTTGCATCCTCTATTTGACTGAACATTTCTAACCTGGTCCAGTTTTGTATAACTACACATCTATCTTAGAAACAACAACCTCATACCCAGTGTAGACCCACAAGTGAGGTCTAGGGAGGGTGGGGTAGAGATGTTTCCCATAAACCCTCGGGTGAAGAAAATCATTTTTCAGGACAGGTTTGGAAAAAAAAAATGCACGAGCAAAAAGATATGATGAAAATATTGAAAAACAAAAAGTAATGACAGTAAAAATAGTAAAGATAACCAAAGTGAAAAATACTACAATAATAATAATAAAATTGAAGAATAAGCTACTGCTAGCATAATAATAATAACACCTGTCTTATCATCCACATTAATATGGCATTCACCTAGTGGATATTCTAGGCCTTAGAGGCCCAAGCAACCCAACAGTCAATACCATACACATTGATAGTTCAAGCCCCTTCTTATTCTTAATAATCAGATTCCACTTTGTTTTGTCCAATTTTCTGACTCAAGCTCTCATCATAAAGCTGCAACAAAAATCTTCATGCCAGACTTGTGGCACTTTGAAATTTAGTATAACCAAATATGCTATCATATGCTTTCTCCGGGTTAATTAACATCAGATGGAGATTCTTCCTCCTTCCTAGAAACTCCAAATAGATCTTCTAAACTAAAAGATAGCATGCATAAATGCAGGTCCAATTCAGCCATTTTGCAAAATTTGGCAAGTCATAATATCAGAGGAAGGAAAAACAAGCTAACCCTAATTATAGATGAGGTAACCAACACAGTACTAGATGAAATCTCGTAGTCTATGCTATTTGCTGATTATATTGTGCCAATTCACTTAATT
This sequence comes from Solanum gracilifrons, assembly GCA_029582605.1. Classification (NCBI taxonomy): domain Eukaryota; kingdom Viridiplantae; phylum Streptophyta; class Magnoliopsida; order Solanales; family Solanaceae; genus Solanum; species Solanum gracilifrons. The sequence goes on along the minus strand of JAJOOH010006784.1, from coordinate 38,447 downwards.
GATGAAACCAGGGAGGTGTCAACCAAAAGCACTTGAACTAGGGAGATAGACTTTAGAGAGTAAGGGGTCGTCCGATTTGCAGTATAGGATAAAGTAGTTGTAGTATAGAACTGTACAACGTTTGTTCCTCAGTTTGGTTTCTATTTTCTTTCTTGGTATAATAATCATTGTATAACTTATACAGGAATCATCGTTTTATTATATATCATTTCCTATGTGGGATAAGCATTACATTGATTAGTTACACATGAAAAATAATCGAATTGACAAAATTTCCTTCTCTCCAAAGTTTTTTAATACCTTGGTCATTTCTCTTTCTTCAAGGACCAAGAGTATAATTGGAAACAAAAAATTATCTAACTTAAGACCAAACACATGATTTAAATTATACACTACATATCTCATTTTCAATGCAATGAACCAAACCCCTGATAAAAAATAATCATTGCATCACAATCCCTACATTTTTTTTTTTATTTTAGATTCACAATCCCTACATTATTAATCCATGTATTACAATCATTGTGCAACTTGTTTTTAAAATCAAAAGACTCCAAAAGGCTTTAGGGTAAATGGAAGTAAATAAATGCACACCAAGGTTAGTCATTAGTCAACATTGAGAAGAGCAAAGATGAGGTCAAGACTAGACGAGATTGAGGTATCAAAATGCAAATAATTTAGATATATACGCTCGTTATTTCAAGAGAGTGGAAGTGTAGATGAAGACGTGAGCAGGCCAATGAACCTTTTGGAAATCAAATGGCTATTAGACATGAAAGGGAAGCCACAAAATGAGTATTTGTCTGTTCCTTTTTCTTTTTACTTCGTGACATTTTTTCCTTCTGTCTAATAGCAAAATTTATCTACAAGTCAACATATACTTGCATATAGTAATAAATCCATCACCCACTTTCTTAGATTTTGAAAAAGGTGGCATTGATCATCAAAATAAGCATGTGATGATTCGTCTGATCTCATTATTATTTCCAAGATACTTTCTTAACTCTTCCCTAACAGGTTTCGGGCATGTTGTACAATTTCTGACATTACCTTGGTAAAGTATTACAACAACAACATACCTGTGATCCCATAAATCGGGTCCGGGGAAGGTGGGGTGCACGCAAACCTTACTCCTACCTTAGGTAAGGTAGAGGGGTTGTTTTTTATAAGACCCTCGGCTCGAGAAAAGCATTTTCAAAACAGGTTTGAGAAATCCAAGAGTGAAAACTTTTCAAAAAAAAAACAAGAGTGAAAACCTATGTTGAAAAACATGGAAGACGAGTAAAGTTTTGACGACAAAAACTAGTAGAGATAAGCAAAGTAAAAAAAGAACACTCACAATAGTAGTGAGACAGATAAGGGAAAGGTAAGCAAATAAAGTGTTCTAAACTAGCGCCAAGCTCACCCACAGATAAGAGAGACAACGCTTAAATACCTACTAACCTTCTACCCAAATCTTCGACCTCCCCTTTCTCCTATCTAGTATCATGCCCTCGGTGAGCGGAAGATGTGTCATATCATGTCTAATCACCTCTCCCCGATTCTTCTTCTACCGCTCCCCAAACCTTTCACTGCCACTCTCACACCTCCTCAATGAGGCATCTATGTTCCCCCTCTTCACATGCCCGAACCATCTCAATCTCGTTCCCGGCATCTTTTCCACCACGGAGATCACTCCACCTTGTCCCGAATATCCTCCTTCCTAATGTTATCCCTCCTAGTAATGTTTGTAACAATCAATATCCATAACTTGAAAATACGGTAGATTAGTTGAAAAACAGCCACTTGAGCTTAGGGAATTCAGTTCAAACTTCAGGAAATTTTCCTAAAATTATTCTCTCATGTTGCCCGTTGAGATTCGCATCTAGGTGCATTGTAAACAAAACTTGTCTGCTTTATAAGTGATAATAAACTAGCAACAAGATGCAGCACACAGAACATAAGTCAGCATCTAGGACAAAACCAGACATATACATCCACCCCAGAGGTTTTTTCTTCTCTTTTTTTTTTTATTGGGGGGGAGGCGGAAAAAGTGACAGTAATATCAAAAAGGGGTGAGATTAAAGCTAACGCGAATAGAAGCATTAAAAATTGAAATGAAGAATGGAGAACCATACCAAGAGAATTCCTTCAACACTTGTCCTTACTCCCTCCTTCATGTAGCTGCAAACAATACCTTATCTTAGATGTTTGTTAATAAAAAAAAAGGTAGAACACTTTGAGTACTAGAGAACCTTAGTACCAGTTTAGGCATGAATACTAAACTTAGGTATTTTTGCAAATGCTTAAGTGTGATAGTGAACTTCTCCGAATTTCAAGTGCAATACTAAAATATTGAGTCTAAGGTCCGTCGAAAACAGTCTCTCTACATCCCAAGATAGGGGCAAGATCTATATACACTCTACCCTCCCCACTCCCCAGACCCTACTTGTGAGATTACACCGTGTATGTTCTTGTTGATGATGTATTCTAAGTGAAATCTACAACTTTCACAAAACCATCATTTCAAAATGAAATTCATGTTCAAAAACAATTTCAATTCAAATATTGTCTAAACGCCTATTAATTTGTTAATCCAAATAATTAAGTATTAGATTGAGATGCGTCCAAAATAAACAGGACAGTATTAAGTACCGAAAGGGTTTAATCTAGGGTTTTAGGGAATCACTTAGTCCAAGTGCCATAACGACAAGAAAATTTTGAAGAACAAAAGGAACGTACTTGACTTTCATGCGAGCAAGGCGATCGGCAACGGATGTATCCTTCTCCATTTTATGCTCTTTTGTACCAAATGTATAGCTAGAGAGTGGGTATGTGTTCACTATAGCCGACGAGACCATTTTGATCTGTTCAACCGCTTCTTTTGGGGAAACGGCGAGAGTGAAACTCCGGCTACGGCTCGCTGATGATACTGGTTTCTTTTTTCTTGGTTTTCCTCTTTTTCCCTCCTACTGAAATTGATTTGCTATTAAGGGCCTGTTTAGAAGGACACCCGGCAATTGGATTTTGTGTAATTGATGTAATTACATTGTCTTGTCCTATTTGGAAGAACAGATAATTACTTAGTCAGCAGGTAATTGATGTAATTGGCAGGAGGTAATTACATTCTACAATTCACAGGCAGAGACTGTGAATTGCTGGTAATTACATGGTGTAATTACCACCTGTTTACTTTTTAATTTCTTTTTTTTATTTCTATTTTTATTTTTTTGTTTTAATTTTTTTACTTCTATTATTTTAAGTTTTTTTTTTTTTTATTATTCTAAAAATTTGTAAAAGTTTATTTTTTATTTTATATTATTATATTTCATTTTCTTCTTGTTCTCAACCTTACTTTACATGATTATATGTAATTTTCTCGTATTATCTATTTCTTTATGCCATGCTTATTTTCTCATTAGCATAATTTTATTAGTATTCTAATTTTTAAATTAAAATAGAATTTATTGTTAAGTAAGGTTATAGACTTACGTTTTCTTTATTAAGAAAAAATAAAAATAAATCATATCTATTGCTACGTTGAAATTTATTATAAGAGTATTATGTTAAATTTTTTGTTTTGAATTTATAACTTATGTTATATTTTCAGTTTCATTTGTTTTAGTAATATTGAATTTACACTGCACGTCATTTTTTAATTAGACTTGATAGATTATATTTTTGTCAAACATTTAATAATTTATGACATTTTATTTATATATTATTCTTTTTATCAAACATGCATTTTACGATATTCGTAGAAACTTTATATTTTTAGTTGTTACGATCAATTCAATTGAAATATATTAATTTGAAAAAGTATAAATCAATTATTTTTTCATAATAGTAGTTACAAAAAATATGTTTATTAATTAATATATTTTCAAAAAAAGAATATATATCTTAAATAATTAATTTAATGTCATTTATAAAAGTTTCTTATTTGTCTAGTATAAATTTTAAATAATTAATTTTTATTTTTAAAATTTATTATAATTTTATAATTGCAATTGTGCATCCAAACAGAACATGTGTAATTATATTGTGGCATCCAAACAGGACATGTGTAATTACATTGTGGCAACCAAACAGGTCAGTGTAATTACTAGGCTGGTAATTACTACCGTAGTAATTACACCAATTCCAATTACCAAGTGGCTTTCCAAACAGACCCTAATAGATGCTTCTGTACTTTTGTGTCCTTTTAAGGGAATTTTTTTGTATATTTTAGTACTGGAAAATTGTATGAAATAACAAATTATTAATTCAAATTGAATGTTAAAGTCATAGTTTCTTTTATTTGTAATTCGCAGTAAACATTTCATGTTTTTTGCCACATGACCCATTTGTATACCGAAATATACAAATACATGACCCATTTGTATACCGAAATATACAAATGTATGACCCATTTGTATATCGAAATATACAAATAGACCCAAATACAAATTTTTAACTAAAATATACAAATGCAGGACCCATTTGTATATCAAAATATACCAATGCAGGACCCATTTGTATACCGAAATATACGAATAGACTCAAATACAGATTTTTTAACAAAAATATACAAATGCAGGACCCATTTGTATACCAAAATATACAAATGTAGGACCCATTTGTATTCCAAAATATACAAATAGACCCAAATACATATTTTTTATGTATATGTATACCGAAATATACAAATTAATAGCCATAACAAATATAAAGTTTGTTATGGAGCGCAATTATACAAAGTATAGCTATAACACACAATTATGATTTTTATGTTTGCTAAACCTAAAATTTACTCTTTAGTATTTAACCGGATCTTTTAATCATATTTTTAATATTTATTAAAAATAATTATATTTTAGTTTGTTGTAGAGCTGGCTTATGTAAAAAAAAAACAAATATATTGTTTAATTTGGCAGAATATAATTAGGTAATATCAAATTGGAGAAAATCAGGGGAAATAATATTTCAAATAAGGTAAATATCACTGAAATTCTTAGTCAATTACGTTCCAAACAATAATCAATAGAGCGCCTCTCTCCCTTATTCCTCAAAATTCAATATCAACTTTTAACACTCTATTGATAATACTCAATCTATGTCGAAAAGTCTATTTATTTGAGTTTTTTGTTGGCGGTGAAGAAGATTTTTAAATAATCGATTAGAATTTCGGTATAATACATATTTGGCACGAAATTTTCAACTTGATCTTCGAGATAATCGGTAAAATACATAATCGATCGGGTATTCATTAACTCGGTGAATCGTTAATTTGTTTGGAAGTGTTTCAAATATGGCTATTGAAAGTTTTAACATGAATACATTTTGATTTTCCTAGATAATTTATTTTTGTGATAAAATAGTCAGAATCTTTGAATGGATTTGAAATTTTGTATGTTTGCTTTTTTGAATACAAAATAAGTATGAATGCAATTTGTTTGTATACAATAATAAGTTTGTGATTCTTAGTGTGATTGAAGAATTGTAGGTCTAACTGAATTTTGAACAAAATATATTGAATACAAATTTGTAGTTCATAATAGTATTTTGTAGCTGATTGTTTAAAATACAAGATCATTTGTGGTTAGGATACATTCAGGTAATTATTGAAATAATTTGGCATACAATTTAATGAATGTTATACAAAGTATACATTGATTATAATATATTTTTGAAATAGAAAAAAAAAAAAGATAAATATATTTGATAGTTATGGAATACAATTTTTTTTTAAATACAAAGTGTGTTTGTTACCATGAATATTAATTTGGTTGTATTGGGGGACATGCTAGATTCGTTCCAATTTTATCGGATGTCCCCGAAGGGACATTACTAGGATACAATTATTAATCTTGACTACAAGAAAATAAAATACATACATTTCTCAATTATTGCGTATACTTTTCGACAATACGAATTGTGTTTGTTACATGAATGTAAATATGTATGTATTAATGACTTGGAGCAAAGAATGTTGGAATACAATGTAGTTATGGGGGAGCATTAGTATTCTGATCATACATTTTGAAAGACGGAACGAAAAAAAATTCTACATTAATTACACAAATAGAGGCAATTATGATGAAAATGTATGCAACATTTAGAGATTTAATGGAGAAAATTGCTAAACAATTAGTGCTAATTTGAGATACAATTGTATGAGCTTAAATATAAGATAGAAGGTAGTAATGCCCCTTTGAGAATACACAACGAAATTTGTGTAAGAGTGTATATGTCACTGAAGAAAGATAACAAGGATTTGACAAAGTATCCCCTTTGTGTAACTGTATTTGTGAAGGATTGTGAATTAACTGATAGAAATCTAGATGAAGACGGGGTTGAAATATGTGGAATAGATGGAGGTGATACAGCTGATGCATAAGCATTAGTGCTTGGTGTGCCATTCGTGAGAGATATGATAAATTTTGATATTATTTCAAACATCAATTAAAATGAAGTAATGGTAGATGAAGTTTACAGGGACAAAGGAACTTTAAAAGCTGTGATAATGTAATATGCATTGATCATAGGTTCCAGTGAAAAACAGACAAATCAAGTCAAATCAGGTATGTATATTTGTATACTTTTATATTTGCATACTTAATTATTTGTTCTACTGATGATCATCTTGTAATATATTATGTGTATTTGTATCCTTAATCGTTCGAATATTTATACACTTGTTTCTGTGTCTAAGAACTGTGGATGAATAATGAAGTCATCTAATATCAATACATCGGAAATGTTTAGAATAAAAAGTTCATAAATGAACATACATGTCCCTTGAAAGACCAGGTGTATTGTCAGTAACAAGCAACAAACAGTCTTGTTGGAGGGATAATCAAGCCCAAACTAGTAGATCGTAAAAGAAAGTTAATACCAAAGAATATACAAGGTGATATTAGACTAGACCATGGAGTAGATGTATCCTACGCAGTGACATGAACAGCTAAGGAAAAGGCTATAAATTCATTAAAGGCGACACTGATGTTCGACGTAATCAACTAACACTATTTCGGTTCAAGTGCCAAACGATCGCGTGTAGTGATATAACCCAACCAAGGGTTGGGATCGTTCCCACAGGGAGTGGTTTTGAGAATTAATAGAAAAATAAAATCAAGTTCTAATTAGTCATAGCTACAAATATTAACAAATAAGAACATACTAAATCTAAGGAGTGACGCAAACGTCAATTATCAATGGGGGTTTGTATTAACTAACAACTAAAAAGAGCAAAAATGTAAGGAAACTAGATATGGAGACGGGATTCTTGGGATGTGATAGAAATACGAGATAAACTAGACTATCGGGTACATGCTTTTGATAGTAAATTGTTGAACATTTGTGACTAGACTAGACTATAGTGAGGGTAAATTCTCTCTTGAACAACTTACCCCGAATCAACTCGATTTCTCTCGAACACCAAGCTGCCGCATTAAGCACAGCCTCTAACTTTGCCCATTCACTCTCTCGAGCTGAATGTGTAGGAGAAGGACTGGGTTCACTCTCTCGAGCTGAACCCATGTCGATCCAATACCATCGACTATCAATTTAGTAGTCTTAGTTTTACGACCTCTATCTTGAGCAAGCCAAAAACACTAAGAAGAAATCATATTTGCAACTACAATCCCATTAAGTTCATACACAACTACTAAACGAAATCACATTTAAACAACGAATAAACCATCAACAAGCAAAACCTAACAAATAATTTAACCCATATTCACAAAATCACACTCCAAGAATTGAGGTTTTAGCTAAACATGTAAAAAAGATAAAAATTTATACCAATATCAGTTTCCATCAACTGGGTATGAAGAATTAAGTCTTAAAACACGTCAAGAGTGAAGAATCTTCGAGACCCACGTCCAATTTCTTGGAGTTGAAACCCTTTGAATCTTCAAGGTCTTAAAACAAAGTCTCCAAAACCCTCTAAAACTTAAACTCTCCAAAAACTGTAAAAATTTCGAATAATAGAAGTGATATTCATTACTAGAAATTTAAACAAGTATTTATAGTGTTTGAAAATTTGTGCTGAGGAGGACCATTCGGTGCAATTAGTTGGGATCGTCGATACGCTCGGTGATCCGCCTTTTGGTCAATTTCATAGCTTCCTGCTTTAGCCTCTTCGCGTTTTGAGTCATTGGGCGATATGGTACTGCTTCGCGAAACTGATCGGCGACACACCAACTGCTCGATTTCATCACCAACTTGACCTTTTCCTTCAGGGCTCAGCACACTGGAACAAAAGGCGATCTCCAGGCCCATCGACGACTCGCCAACTGGGCTTGGCGATCTTCAAGCCTTCATTTCTTCGTTCTTTTCAGCCGCCTTGTTCCTTCTTGCCAAGTAGTGTCCATGCTTTGCCCTCTAAATACCTAAAACTTAAGGATTTTGATCAGACATTGAGACAAAATATGTATTTGAGGACACTAATTCTATCAAAATATAGCCCTAAATGAGTCTTAATTGTGGACTCATCAACACCCCCAACTTAAATGGTTTCTTGTCCTCAAGTAAAACACAAGTTTGGCAGTTCAAAAATGATGTCTCAAACAGTGCTACACAAGACTTAACCATGGATGTACACAACAAGACTCAACTTAATCATGCAAGAATCAATTATATACTCAAAGACTCAAGTTATGACACACCATTATCAAAGATTCTCAAGCTCACTATACTTGCTTCAAATGCAAGTTCAAGCTCAACAAAGGTATTTGAATGCCCTCACACAAAGAGTGATTCCATATTCACACACAATGATTTAATCATTTAAAATTCTGGAATCAAATGCAACGGTCACTCTCATAAAGAAGAACACAATGCATGCTTTCACCCATAGGTTTGCCTGTATTTTCCAATCACCAATTGTTTCAGCTCACTCAAGATCAAAAAGGTCTTTTCAAGGCTGGTAATGGGGCTGAGTGCAAAGGTATGATCATTTAGGCTCAATAACTTTCATCCTCGTGAAATGTGGTGCTTTCAACACTCTCTTTCCTCTTCTTCCATCATTTTCTTTAGTGCTCATAAGCCATCCCATTATTCACTTCCATGGATTGTTCGGAACCTCATTTCTTTTGGCATTTCTCATAACTTTATTTCACAACTTTTTCTTTTTCTTTTCTCTTGTCTTTTTTTTTGTATGGAGGGGTTCCATTTTTCTCAACACCATGGGTTAAAAGGGAATTTTCTTGCACTTCTTGACTTGCCTTTTCTTTTCACCACACCCCCAACTTAGGCTTTTGGCCTAAGTTGGCTATTCAATCAACCACAAATCACGAGGATTATGGGTAGTGGATTTAATAAAGGTCATATTTTCATCAAGTTTTTTCCAAAGGAAGGTAAGGCTCAAGGGGTGTTTAAAAGAAGTTTACACACTCACAAGGTAGGCCACAAAAGATGTTTATGTCAAATTGGCTCACATTCTTTCGAAGTTGCCTAAGATCATATCAAGAGATAGCCTTACTTAGTCGGCCGGACCAACGGGGCAAATTCTAGGTGTCATCATGCATGGTTCACAGTAAGCTCATCATACAAGGCATCGACACCAAAGTTAAACAAAACTTCACACTTTAGCTAGCGTGCAACATTCATCATAAGAGAATTAATTCGATAATTGGCTAGTCACAACGAGATGCAAAGAGTTCACATATTGACTATGTAACTTCAATTGGTCTCATCGTAGCCGCACATTCATGTTCGTTCAATTATGAGCACTATTTGAGTCATTGATATTAATCAAAACCGAGACTCAAATTTGCTAAAGAACAGCCACATTCCACAAGTACAAGAGGTGGCGAAAATTTTAAAATTTTTCGGAAAGGTCAAAATCATTTACAATTTAAAATAAAAGGAGCCACAAGCTCAAACATCCACAAGAAGCAGTGTAAAACACAACATTATGATTCACAACCCAACAAGAATATAGCACACAAAGAAGGTAGGCCACACCCCACCACAATTTAAAACATTTGTCCTTAAATGCAAAAAACAATATCTAAAAGTGAAAAGAAATAGACAGAGAGAGGTAAAGAAGGAATCATGTCTAAACAGTCGCTCCATCTGTCTAGGCATCAGTGCCCGATGCCTCATTCTGAGCCTGGGCATCAGTGCCCGAGGTCACCTCAAGAGGAACAGCAGTGCCAGCTTCACCAAGTTCTGTTGACTGTGAGTTTGCCGGAAAGACATGCACCGCCCTGTAGAATCCCCTGCCCATGAAAGAAATATTAGGGTCTAGGGTAATGGTTTTCCTAGTAGCATTGGGCCTCTTGCCCTTGCCTTTCCCAGTAGTTGTGGGTAGTTTCAAAGTTTTTCCTTTCGACGTAACTGCATCCTCCTTTATCACAATCCCTTTGGACTTCTATTGAGCTGGCATTATTCTTTCAACAGCTTTTGATTTAGTCATGTCTGCAAAATATTGAAGAGAAGTTAGAGAAACTTAAACAAAAGCACATCAGAACAATTTCAGACGGACTTGCCAAATTTCTTAGGCGAGCTAGATCGAGCTTGCCTAAAGGATTAGCTCTAGAATTACAGCAAATAGGTGATGGGAAAACCACTCGGCTTGTCGCTATTAGATTTCGGCTAACAAGGACAAGCTCACCGAAAGTTCTAGTGCACAAAGGCTAAGAGAGGTGCAGATAAAGGGCGAATGAGAAGATTGTCGGCGAGTCGCCGAATGCTTTTGGCAACATCAAGCTTCTCGCCGAAAGTTACAGAATCAATCATCAAATAAAACATGAAATCAAGAGCGAGATGGGGACATTAGGCGAACCGTCGAGTGGTTCGGCGAGCTCGACCCAGCTCGCCAAATGCCCAACGTGCCTATTTTCTACCCAGCTTCTCAAATTCAACCCTGCAACCCCTTAAACAAAATCAAAGCATGTACCAGTACAATTAAGGTAGGACCCATAACACCCAAACATAACCCTTTGAATTTTAATCTAGTTTAAGGCATGCAATTACGGGAACTCAATAGTCACAACTACTTGAGCAAGATTATAAAATTAAATCATGCATGTAAATAATCTAGTCCTATCAGGCAAGATCAGAACACTTCAACAAGATCAGGCAATTGCAAATGAGTATAAATTTTGATAAAATAAACTTGGGGCATAGAACACCAACCTTTTGTGTCAATAAAGAGATGATTGAAACGCTAGGCGACAATGTAATCTAATTCTGATCACAAATCAGCACTAAAAATACTCTAAAAAATGTGAAAATATAGGAACTAGCGTGCGGGTGTGAGTTTGGGAAGATAAAAAGTGAGGAAAAGTGAAGAAGGTTGAAACTTTTAAACATGTGGTCTGCAAAATCGTCCAGTTTTCGCGCATTCGGCGACATTAGTCAAGCTCGCCTATCCTCTCAGCGATTTTCCGAGTGTTCATTTACCTCGCCAAATTTTACAGAACCTCCAGTGAGTGTGGGGGTCCCAACGATAGTCTCCGTCAAGATCACCGACATGGTCGACAATTCGCCAATAATTTCATATGTTCGTCGAATTTTATAAACTCTAATTTGAAGATGTCTTGAGTCAAACGGCGGATTAGGTCGGGTTCGCCGACCTCTTCGACAACTTGCCGATTGGATCTGTTGCTCGCCACCCTGCACTTTTTTGAACAACACTTTCCACACTTCAACCTGTACAAATAACACACTATTATTTTACCAAAAACACAAATAAAAAGCAATAAGGGATTTTGGGTTACCTTCCAAACAGTGCCTTAGTAAACGTCTCAACACGACGCAAGTCCACATTCAAACCTCATTCTTGGGGTTAGCCATAGTTTCACTAGGCAAACCCCCCTGCTGTCTCGGATTGAGATGAGACAATATATGACCCATTTAAGTCTCCAACTGCTTTATCGACACTGAATGAGAGGTGACAATCTGTCTAAGGATGGACACATCTTCTTTTATTTCTTTTAAAATTTTGTCTAACCCTTCAACTTTGTTGAGGATACGAGAGAGCATATCCTCAAACCTACCACCTTTCGAATCCTTTGGCTTTTGGCGCTCATGGGGAGACACATACATGTCCTTCTTCCCATCATTCAAGTTAGGATTTCAGTCCCTCTATTCTCTGTCGTGATCCTTCCAACCATCCTCTCTAGCCCAACCTTGGTTACCACCCTGTCTTAGGTAGTTTGAACGATAACCACCGCCTTGGTTGGCTAGAAACTTTATCTCCTCATTAAACAAGGTTTCAAACTTCGTCTCCTTAGGATTTGCACACCCGATACCCATAACATTGACACCCCGAACACCAGCTCCCATGACATTTTTGGACAAAATGTCAAGTTGTGTCATTATCTTGGCCATGTTTTGGTCCCTCTCCTGATCTTTTTCCATCTGCTCCTTGGTTAATTTGAATGTAAGAAGGAAGACTTGATCTTCACGGGTGTACCAAGCTCGATTTATCGTGGTCATACCATCCAATAGCTGAGTTGATATCACGTAAGGCTGTTGCATCAATCCTCCTAGAGAAAGTTGGTCAGCAACACCTTTGTTCACCGAGTCTAGGCTTCAATAGAAATATTGCAACAATATGTTGTCAGGCAAGCCATGAGTTGGGCATTTGAGCACCAACTTTTTGAATCGCAACCAAGTCTCATGAATTGACTTGCCCTCCAAACGCTTAAAGCTTTGGATACTGTCCCAAAGAGTCATCATCGAGAGAGGGAAAAATCGCACATTAAATATTGTGACCAACTCCTCCCAAGAAGTGATGGATTCGCGTGGCAACTCTACCAGCCACTTGCACGCTTCTCCCATCAACGAGAAAGAGAATAACCTTAACCGAACTGATTCCTGAGAGATGTTTTTGAAAGAGAATGGTACGCACACATCCACGAAGTTTTGAAGATGCTCATGAGGATCCTCATGAGCCAATCCAATGAAAAGTCCCTTTAGTTGCAACAATTGCAACATAGTGCTCATTATATGGAGCACTGCATTTCCTTCGGCTGGAGGTAAACGGATGGCCCCAATACCTTCCATGAGATGAGGGTCATTAATGTTGGGCTCTTGGACATCGTTGAGATTTCCGATGTCGTCTTGGTGGCCCACCTGGCTGACGTTGCTGCCATTAACACTCATGCTTCCTGAAATATTTACACAACCAAACAAAACTAAACTAAAAATTAAGTAAGTAGAACTACAACTAACAAGAACAAAAATCCTACTTAACTACAAATTCTCTAATAACACCACTCCCTGGCAGCGGCACCATTTTGATGTTCGACGTAATCAACTGACACTATTTCGGTTCAAGTGCCAAATGATTGCGTGTAGTGATATAACCCAACCAAGGGTTGGGATAGTTCCCACAGGGAATGGTTTTGAGAATTAGTAGAAAAATAAAATCAATTTCTAATTAGTCATAGCTATAAATATTAACGAATAAAAACATACTAAATCTATTTAGTGACGCAAACGTCAATTATCAATGGAGGTTTGTATTAACTAACAAATAAAATGAGCAAAAATGTAAGGAAACTAGATATGGAGACGGGATTCTTGGGATGTGATAGGAATACGGGATAAACTAGACTATCGGGTACATGCTTTTGATAGTAAATTGTTGAACATTTGTGACTAGGCTAGACTATAGTGAGGGTAAATTCTCTCTCAAACAACTTACCCCGAATCAACTCGATTTCTCTCGAACACTGATTTTCTGCATTAAACACAGCCTCCGCCTTTGCCCATTCACTCTCTCGAGCTGAATGTGTGGGAGAAGGACTAGGGTTCACTCTCTCGAGTTGAGTCCATGTCGACCCAATACCACCGACTATCAATTTAGTAGTCTTAGTTTTACGACCTCTCTCTCGAGCAAACCAAAAACACTAAGATGAAATCGTATTTGCAACTATAATCCCATTAAGTTCATACACAACTACTAAACGAAATCACATTTAAACAACAAATAAACCATCAACAAGCAAGACCCAACAAATAATTTAACCCATATTCACAAAATTACACCCCAAGAATTGAGGTTTTAGCTAAACATATAAAAGAGATAAAAATTTATACCAATATCAGTTTCCATCAACTTGGTATGAAGAATTAAGTCTTAAAACACGTCAAGAGTGAAGAATCTTTGAGACCCACGTCCTATTTCTTGGAGTTGAAATCCTTTGAATCTTTAAGGTCTTAGAACAAAGTCTCCAAAACCCTCTAAAACTTAAACTCTCCAAAAACTGTAAAAAGTTCAAATAATAGAAGTGATATGATATCATTATTTGAAATTTAAACAAGTGTTTATAGTGTTTGAAAATTTGTGCTGCGGAGGACCATTCGGTGCAGTTAGTCGGGATCGTCGATACACTCGGCGATCCGTGTTTTGGTCGATTTCATCGCCTTCCTGCTTTAGCCTTCAGCCTTTTCGTGTTTTGAGTCGTTGGACGATATGGTATTGCTTCGCGGAACTGATCGGTAATGCGCCGACTGCTCTATTCATCGCCAACTTGACCTTTTCCTTCAGGGATCAGCACACTGGAACAAAATGCGATCTCCAAGCCCATCGGCGACTCGCCAATTGGGCTCGGCGATCTTCAGGCCTTCATTTCTTCGTTCTTTTCAGCCGCCTTGTTCCTTCTTGCCAAGTAGTGTCCATGCTTTGCCTCAAACTCTAAATACCTAAAACTTAAGGATTTTGATAAGATATTGAGACAAAATATGTATTTGAGGACATTAATTCTATCAAAATATAGCCCTAAATGAGTCCAAATTGTGGACTCATCAGACACCATCTGATTCTTAAAATAGATTGTCGAGTTACTTAACATATTAGATACTAACTAACCTGGATCGCATATAAAGATGAAGAAAATCGATGAAAATCATATTTTTTCTTTTTATTTCCCTTTTTCCATTCATATAAAGGATTTGAAAATTGTAGACCAATTGTTTTAGTGGATGGCAGCCACCTAGGAGGGACTTATGATAGTACATTCGTGTCTGTCAGTACTCTAGATAGAGCAGATAATTGATTTATAATAGATCAAATTTGATTAAGTTTTTTATAAAATATTAAATATTTATTATTTGTATTCGGGAAATATATTGCCACTAGCGTATGATATTGTTGATTCAGAGCATGATGTTGTCACCCCCCGAGCCTACACCCTGGACGTAACTAGCACTCGAGAACCATTGCTGACCCCAAGCGAACACTTGACCTGACTCAACTCTCAGCGGAAGACTTACTCGACAATAAATGAATTTCAAAAGTAAAGATTTAACTCAATGTCTCAAAATAGATGACTCAGAATATTTTTAAAGAAAGCATTCAACTGGCCAAAAGAGGCAACTCAAGTCTTAAACTTTTAACAATGGAAATGAAAAGACTTCTTAACTACTGTTGTCTATCTATGAAGCCTCTAATAACTATGATGGAATTCGGGACAAGACCCACGACATCCTAATACGACTGAAAGTAAATGTGGGAATCCTCCGGAAGCAAGGAGGCTCACCAAAGCAACTCTGGAACTGCAAGTGGTATCAACGGAGCGCCTGTTGATGACCCTGGTTACTTGTATCTGCATCATGAAAAATGTAGGCCAAATTGTGTCAGTACATGGAATGTACAAGCATGCAAGGAGAATTCTAAAGCACAGATATAAGCTTGAACTGATAAAAAGGGAAGAACATACTCAACTCAACTCAACTCAAACTTAGAAATACTCAACTCAGTTCAATATAAAAGCAACAATAGAGATACATTATAAAGAAAGCTTTTGAAACAGTAGATAATAACTCAATGTATTTAAAAAATACAATAATAACTATTTTACTCTTATTTGGGAGATTATCTAACCGACAACCATCACTATGAGTATGCGATGATACAACGTCTCCCCCACGCTGCCAGAACTGTCTTATACCTTGTCGGAGTATAATACATCCTCAACTAAGTGGATCATCTAACCTATGCTTAAAATCAATAAGGAATCATCTAAAAAGTATGACCCTTTTACCCATGTTGGCATATATGGTTTCTGAGGACTTTGAGTTATCTGAACATGTCCCCATATCGGTGCTCAATACTACTCCAAATAATATAACTCATGCTCATATGTTTAAAAACATTTCCTTATCCTCAAACTTTGAGATTATTACTCAAAAGGTTCTCTTAAAAGAGATAGTGCTCAAAACTCCTCATGAACTCATTTGGAAATCGAAGTTTCCTCTCATTTTAAATGTAAAAACATTTACTCTTAGGAATACTTAGTTCCCTTATATTCAGTTTAAAAACATGAATTCAACTCTCTTCATCCTCATACTCAACTACTCAAGTCTTAAAACAAGTTTTAAAAGTTTGTAATAGACTTCTAAAAATGACTCGAAAGGTTCTCTCAAACTTGACTCTTAATCTTTTCTTGAATTTGAAATGAGAATTCAAGAGTAATGATTCATGATATATAAGATCTCTCAATGATTAATGTGAGTTTAAATAGTTAGGATTAAGAAAGGAATGAAAGCTAGACTTAAAGAAACAAGTGTGAAATGAAAATGAAGAAGAAAAGTGGCTTGACGCTTTGTGGTGCAGGGGTGGCGCGCCGCGCCAGACCTCTCTTTACCGGGGCTGGTTTCTGGCGCACTGATGGCGCCCTAGCCCGTTTTCAGAACGTTTTGACGAATTTTTTTTCTCGATTTTTTGCCCTAATTCACCTAGAATCGATTGATTTCTTTCAAACTGTCTTAGATTCATATACCCAACATAAGTAAACAAAAATCTATTCAAATATTCTCAAGAAAAACCCTCAAACTCAAACCCTCACCTCAAGAACTCATCAAACTCCAATAATAAAGATTGAAGAACGAAACTTTCAAGAAAACTCATCAAGAACTTCAATACACAGATTTCATGGAAGAATTTTAATCAAGAAACTCATGATTGGCGTGAGGGTGAACGAACCCATCACTATGAAAGCTTACATACCTCGAAAGAATCAAATTCTTGGCGAAAATCCCCAAAATTCGCAAGAATCTTGAACGCTTGAAGCTTTTTTCTCCTCTTGAACTTCTCTCTAAAACCCGAAGCGTGTTTGGGATTATGAAAACTAATCTCAATCGGTTTAGACCCCTATTTGGGTGGGAAAAAATGTTTAAGGCTAATGGGGTAAGGAAAAGATCAAAATACCCCTCCTTAATTCAAATGAATTTCTTTAATCAGATAGGCTGAACTCAACGGACATATCTCCCTCATCCACACTCGGAATCTAGCAAACTCGGTGGCGTTGGAAAGATGACTCAGAGGTCTTTCATTTGACACCTTATGACCCACCTAACTCATCTTGTACCGAAAGTTATGATCGTTTGAAGTTGACCCAAAACGCACAATTGAAGTCTAACTTGCACAAATCTCAAATTATCTCTTTCCAAATTAGTTCTTTCTAAAATTAGCTCTTTCTAAGACCGAGGTGCTACATATGCATCCTGGACTTGGTTCTTTGAACAGTTTAGAGAAGCTTCTGGTTTAAAAGAAAATATGTGTGTTGTATCTGATAGGAAGGAGAGTTTTTATAAAGATAGTTTTGAGGTTATACAAGGGGTCTCACATTATGCTTGTACATGACATTTGTGAAAAAAATGTGAAGAAATCATACAATAGTCTTTCGAAAGTGTTTTATGCCATGACAAAGGCATACAACTAATCTGATTTTGATATACTTATGGAAAAGGTTGAACTAGTTGATGTTCAGGTAAAGGATTACTTCGAGTTGGCAGGGCATGAAAAATGAACTAGAATATATGCAACAGTTGATCGAGAATTTACTATGACATCAAATATAACTGAATGCATAAATTCAATCCTCGCATTAGAGTACTTAGTTCAACATGATTGCTAATAATAATGTGAGGTAACCCCCCACCCACCCCGCACACCACTATTTTTTATTATAACTAAGTCAATATTTTAGATGGTCACTCAACTTTTAATATTTCATATAAAAAAGTCATTCAATTTTATTTTACAATCCAAATAGTTATAAAATGTGTGTTTTCTCATTCCTTTATTATTTTTTATAGTTCTTTTTCAGTGTAATATCGAATTTCAATTATTTTTTTAATGCCCCGTTCACGCAATTTTGGAATTGAATGTTTACAAACACCGCAGCAAGCAACTTGACACATAGAAACTTTATTCTGAATTTATTTATTTTTATTATCAAGTTATGAACTTTCATAATTTGTTTGAAATTTTGTTATCCTTCTTTTTATCAAGTTTTTTATGTTTTATTTTTTTTGTTTAAGAGGCATATATCATAATTTGTTGTTATTGATTACGTAGCTTAAATATGTCAATTACATTATATAAATGTATTTAATATTCAAATAATAGAATATTTTTTTAAAAATAATTTTGTATTTTCAAAAGCTAAAAAATAAACTTCAAACAAAAATGCATATATTTTTTACTAAAGAATAAATTTAAAGCCTCTTATTAATGTTTGACTTTAGCCATTAATTCTATTGAGCCGCTCTTGGATGACTTTATCCTGAAATGAAAGTTATACTTACGGGAGATGTTAAAGGATTTCACAACTTTTGCTATGGTGTTAGGAACAAAGATGGAGACACCTTTTTGTTCTCAAAGACACTAGTGCTTCTTGTTTGTCTGATATATTCATGCGAAGCTAGAAGTCTGAATACAAATTCACTTGAATTTGATAATTTTTATAAAAAAAATGTATTTATGTTAAGAAATTTATCAAACATGTATTATAAACATGAAATCCTTTTATCTTTGATAATTTTCCACATACTTGACCAATCATGGTTGATATAGTACTGGAAAGGGCTGCTTAGCTCATTAATTTTGCTGAATAAGTCAAGTTCAATTCTAAGCTTGGTTAAAAAACAAACAAACAAATAAAATTATAAGTCAAAATTGTTGAAAAAATCCTATGTCTTGAATTAATTGATTTGAGTTTTATTTATAAGGATTTGATCAATTATTAATTTTTTATAGTCTTTTTCAAACCAAAATTTATACGAAATATACTACTTCACCAAACATGACTTTTTGTAATTAAAATAATAGTAGAAAATACTTCTTTATTAATTGTTAAAATAAGAATAAGACATGGTGTACATGAATTAATAAGACAGAGAGAATTGTTGTTATTATTGTATATATTATATATACATACAAAAGTAATACGTAGTTGTGACGTGTGAGGATTAGCATCTTTCTTGATGAAGAATAAGACATGGTTTACATGAATTTATAATTTATTTCCCTATATTGTACTATATAGTATATATATGATGTGAACATTTCTCGTACTGCTTTATTTAATGAAGAAAAAAATAGGATGCGGTAAATCACCTTGTTATTAATAACAATCACTAATTAGATATTATCGTTTAAATTCCAATAGAGATAAGGTAATTTCATTTTATTTGCCAAACTTTTAATGAATTGAATTGCTCATTGCCCATGCTAAAAAGTTGATATGCACTTGAATAGTTAAAATGAGCACAAGATAGCTTAAACATTATTTTTTTTTAAAAAGAAAATTATTTTCATATAAATATTAACACTGGAGATAATATTTAAATAATATTATTTTCGTGTAAATCACCTTCTACCATTTGTTCTTTGGAAATTACATTAAATGACCTTAAAAATGAATTGTGTTGAACTTTTGACCTCCGCTTTTTGTATAGTAAACCTTCAACTTCAAAAGACAAAATTCATTGACCTTGAATTTTTTTTATTGGGTGTCTAGTCCTCATATTAAAATATGATTAAATTTTAATTCACAATGAAAATTTTATATTTGAGATAAGTACTTTCTAACAAAAGCTACTATATACTCAAGAAAACTCGAATCAAAGATATTTAATAAAAAAATGAAAAAGTACTTGATAATACAACATAATTATTGATAGCTGAAAGTTTTGCCCACGAGACAAGTAAAGTCAAAAGTTCAACATCACCTCATCTATAGATAGAGAAAACAGTTCACCCATTGGTCTATAGATTTCGTAAAAATCCAATATTTCTTCTGTCACTAATTATTTGTTCACTTTTGAATTGACACATTTATTAAAAAATAATGATTGACACAGTAAGTTTATCATTTTATCCTTATTAATTACTCCCTCCATTTCATATTAATTGAATTGTCGAGACATTTTTCATTTTTCAAATTAACATAATTGTTCAGTTTTCAAGACTACTTTTAGAGTGTTCTTTCAATTTTACCCTTCATTAGTTAGTATTGAAATTAGTAATTAATTAATATTTAGTTACTTTAATCATAAATTTGACAATAATTAATAAGGGTAAAAATGAAAAGTTATGCCTAATTTATGTCTTAATCTTCTTTTCACACCTTACTAATTCAATTAATATGAAATGGAGGGAGTATGAAGTGAATGAATTAAAAATTAAAATTTTCAAAAATTTTATAAAAAAATTGTAGAAAAAGGTACAAGTAAAAAAATAAATTAGACAAGTAATTAAAGACGGAGGGAGTATATTCTAGTCGGTCAATTGACAATGAAAGCTTTCAAAATTGAAACCCACTCAATTTGTCGGCGGAGTGCATTGGACAAGGACTAGTCTACTTTCTCCTCTCCATCTCTCTCCTTCTAACTCATTGTCATCTGCAAAAACTCCCAATTGGAGGTTCATTTCTTGTCTCTTTTTTCTTCTTTTTTGTGGTAATTTTATGGCTTAATATGCATTCTTCTTTGCTTCCCAGTAAGTAGAGAAATCAGAATAGTTCAATATTTGTTGTAGCAGATATTAATGTGCTTGAGTTGAACCCTCTAAATTGTACTAGATCTAATAGCTGGAAATTTCTGGTGGATAAATCTACATTTTGGACAAAATTATGTATATCACGGGAATCTTAGTAGCTCAGTAGGTTGGTTATTCGAACTTTCAACTTGTTGGTGGGATTTAGGTGCTTTTGGTATGAAGAAAGATGTATCAATAGAACTTTCATTTTTTTTTGTTTTTTATTGTGTTTTGGTTTGTTTATTTTATCTGATGAGTGAATTGATTTTTTCAGGATAATTGGTTTAGACTGCATCAACTAAACAAAATTTGATCATATTGGGGAAAATGTAATGCCTTCATTCTCTATAAATTGTATTTTTAGCCAGATCTTTGCTCTTTACTTAAAGTCACTTTTCTGCTGCTAATGTATGTTTGATAGACAAGGAGGAAGAAAAGAAATTCTGTTGGAATATGATGTGTTGCACCCAAGGGTGTAACTTAGTGGTCGATGAAGTGTGTTGAGAACCGTAAGGGTTCATGTTCAAATCCTAGCAAAAACAAAGTAACTAGGTTATTTCTTTTCATCTGTCTTGGCCTTGGTGGATAGAGTTAGCAGGTACCTGTTGCAAATGGGAGATGACAAGTATTCCTTGGAATTAGTCGAGGTGCGCGGAACCTGATCCGGATACTGTTGTTATCAAACAATTAAAGAAACAAATAGAAGTAGCCAGTTGTTGACTTAATGTTCTGTTTAGCACCCAAAAGCTGAAATATTGTACTAGGAGGGTTGATTATACTTTCTTATGAAGTTTCATCGGAAAATATTGCTATCCTTGAAAGGACAACTTGGTTGGGTGATTTACGATTTCTTTGCTTGAAGCAATGTTAAACCCTGAATTTGAATTCAAATTTATTTGCCTACCACCAAAGTTTACAACTTAGTGGTTCTGGTAAGATTTCCCAACATAATAGTTGTGAGTTCAATTCTCATTGTTCCCTTTCCCCTGCCCCTATCTACCTATATGTAATAGAAGAAACAAAATTTACCCTTACTCAAAAAGCCTATGGAATGTGTCAAATTTCACCAATTCCAACCTTTCATATTTGGGATTTAAAAGGAGTAACTTTTTCCATAAATTCTCTCTTAATCGAAGAACTAATGATATTATCCCTATTAAAAAAATGAGTCCTTGTATAAAGTAGTCAAGGAAAATGGGGTCAAGTTGTTTGACCTACTCTTTTTGGAAGAAGCTGAACCTTTTTGAGATTGTCTTATGCAATTAGTTTAGTATTGTTATTGATGCTGTTTAAATTTGCTTCCAACATATTTCATTGATGTGCAGGGGGGCACATGTAAAATGGGATGAGGCAAATCTAGAAGAAATTGAGGCAAATAAACCAGAGAGGCAGAAAATAACTGAACCAAAGACACCATTTCACCGTTCGATTGACGATGATGATGGTATGTTCATGCAATTTCTATTTGTTTCCTCATGCTTTATTGTCATAATAGAAGTTCTCTTGCACCAAGGGTGTAGTCTAGTAGTCAATGAAGTGGGTTGAGAACCATGAGTTTTCACGTTCAAATCGCAGCAAAGACAAAAACACCAGGTGATTTCTTCTCATCTTCCTAGCCTTGGTGGAGAGAGTTATCTGGTACCTATTGCTGGTGGGAGGTATCCCTTAGAATTAATCGAGGTGTGCAAAAGTCGGTTCGGACTCAATTATAAAAAAAAGATAAATAAAAGAACAGAAGTTCTCTTTTTATGCACCAATAGAGCAAATTTGATGGTGATGTGTTGCAAATTCTAATTTTTTTTACATGACTATAAATATAAATAGATGAAGTGTACTAATGTGCAGTTACTAACCTGGTTCAGGGCACTAAATGGTCATCTTTCTTGCCGTCAATGGTGAGCTTCTACCGAGGGATGGTTGGGAATCATATGATAGACAACCTAAGAGCTTCTTTGTTTGTTGTGTTATCCCTTTTGAATGAGTCTTAAATCATTTTGATGATCTATAGTTTGCCCTGAGAACCGGATTTGATTTTTGCTGATAGTTTGATTAGATGTCTTTTATAAGTATTTCGTTAACTCTAAGTACTAAAGTTGATTTATGTTCGTCTTCTTAATATTTCTATTGCCTTGGAAGCTTCTCATTTGATACTTAACCTTCTAGATTTTTTTAAAATTGTGGGATGTTGGAGCTTAATGACTTATGAACCTCTGGAATTTTCTTTATTGTATGTGGCAACAAACGTTGGAAAATATATTAGGTTATTCGTTTACAACAGTCCAAGAATTATATTATGTAAATCGAAATCTTCAAAGTTTCGAAAACAAAATTTGAACGGGTGAAAAACAAGCTGTGCTCAACGTAATTATTATCTTCTGGGAAGTGTGTAACCTTTGACTTCTCAAATTGCGTTGATGAGACTTTATTGAAGGAAATTTGATAACCTGGCAACCTTATACATATAACGCATATATAATATATATGAATAAGTGGTCTTGACCACCATGTAAGTGTTCAAATGTGTGTCTCTTCATAAGCTTCATAATCGCCCCTCTAGATGTGATCCTCATAAGCCTAATCCACATAATGCCTTCCTTTTCTCTTCATGTCATTAACTGAACTTGGCATTATAGGTGGATGGATCTAGGATGTACACTATGTGGCATTTTCCCCTCTGTACTCATGTAGATTTTCTTTTTAAAGTATCTCATAAAGGTAACAATGCAAGCACGAGGTTTTTACTCTATTTAATGTATTTCATGTACAAATAAATTATTGTAAGTATTGGCTATTTTCTCATTTTTTCTCTCATTTTTTGCTATTGAAACTTGGTATTTTAATGTTTGTTTGGATATGGTATTGGATTTGCAAATAGATGGTGACAGAATTGAATAGGATTATATTATAATGTGTTAAGGATAAAGTTAATGTGACATCATGTTAGTATACAAGGACTAAAACTATAATTCTCTTATTGCTTTTCCCCTTTTTTGCTGACTATAATGATACTATATAGGATCTCCATCTCCGTGGGATACTATTGAGGAGGCCAGTGCATTGGATGAAGCTTCTTCCAGTGAAAATAAATCCCGACACTCTGGCTGGCCATCTTCTGACGATGAGGCAGATATCATGGACCAAGATGACGAAGGTCTAACTTCATCTGTATTTTATGTCCCAATATTGTACTTCAGATTTCTAATTTTTGTTATACAGAAGATACTACTCTGCCACAATAGTATGTCATATAGAAAAATCCATCAAAGTATCTTGCTTTTTGTGTGCTTTCTCATTGGCGGTTTCCTTAAGTGGTGAAAGGTTATGCTATAGATCACATGCTTTCTTGCATTGTTAGCTTTTGTTATCAACTGGTTGCACTTGGCGTAACTGGTAAAGTTGCCTCCATGTGACCAAGAGGTCATGTGTTTGAGCCGTGGAAACAGTATCTTGCAGAAATGCAGGGTAAGACTGCTTACAATATACCCTTGTGGTCCGGCCCTTCTCCGGACCCCACATATAGCATGAGTTTAGTGCACTAGGTTGTCCTTTAGTTTATTTGGATTTAACGAGGGGTTGGGTTAGGTTGGGGTTGCATAAGTGAATTCGATTATGCTGTATGCTTTATATAGTATGCATGACCAACTATGCCCATGTCTTTGATTTGTTTTTCTACAACATCAATAGATTCTGGTTCAGAAAGGAGCAGGTGCTTTAGGGAGCACAGGCGAGCACACTATGATGAATATAGGAAAATCAAAGAACTGCGTAGAGAGGGCTCCTCTCTTGAAGGAGCATCCGACGATGAGATTGAGGATCTTGAGAAAAGGGATGGTAGGTGTAATACATCATCGTCATTGACATCTGCTGTTGAGGGCGTTGACATTTCAGAAGGAAGCACAGACGATTCTAAATAGTCCTCTGTCACAGGTAATTGAACAAGGATCGTCCTGAAAAAGTACATTTTATTTCTAAGAAGGTTGTTATAACAACCTATTGTTCTGTTCTTCATATGTTCACTTTTGCTTGTACGTTGTATATAGGTGGTATTTCACATATGGGATGAACATCTTCCGTTCTGTGGTTGCCATAATCTTTTGCTGGAAAAATTGTGAAATTACTAACTAAGATTATCCGACATCCATTACTGCTCTTTCGTAGTTGTCATTGTTGACATGTTTGCTACTTGCTAGCAGAGTTTGGTCAGTTTTCTGGGATTCGAGTCATGACAGTAATAAGTTTGTGATGGCTTTGGGCCTTTTCACTTCAACTTGTAAAATTATACAAGTTTCTGTACTTTGATAAACTATAGAATTGTTGTAACACATTACTTTGGAGCCACAAGTAGAGTTTCTTGAATGTATGCAAGTTTGTGTACTTTTGTAAACTATAGAGTTTCTAAAATACAACATTTCTTGACTAGCTTCCAAATTAATGCTCTTCACCGTTACAATAATGGTATGTACTACGTACAACAACATACCCAGTATAATTCTACAACTACAAGTGGAATGGTAGGTATTACGTAGCGTGTAATATTTGGCTAGCTTCGATAAAGTTGTTTCATTGCTTAGTTCATGAAGTTTTAAGGTTGTTCATATCAACACTAACAAGTATGCTTTAATCTCAAACCATTTCAATTCTAGATAAATTGTGAAGGAATCATAATAAAGTTAAAGCTGATTAGTGTTTTTCTAGTTGTCCAAACTAGATAAATAGGTAGGTGAGTGTTTTTCTTGATTAAATTTACTTTTCAAACATTGCTTCAATTTCATTTTTTTTTTACTAATAATATAGGAGAAATATAAAGGTCGAATAAATATCATAAGTACGGTACCTATTAGCCTATGCCATGTGTCACTAATCCAAATGAGAATTTGGGGAAAATAGAGAGTAGATAAATGGAGAGGAGCCAGATCTCATAAATAAATACCTAATTAAATATTTTCATATGAGTTTGTATTTCATCGATTTTCAAGGCCTCCTTTGACATAATTATCTAATATCTCTTCCCATAATTAGAATGACATTATATAACGACGAGAAATGATACAATCTGTTCAAACATTATTTATTAAAACAATACAGTACGATACAATACAACGCAATACAATACAATACGATATATTATGAAACAATACGTAACAACCATCCAAACAAAGTGCTAGAGTGAGACCTTTTAAAAGAACCAATGATCATTTCAATCAGAGATGAATTAGTATTAGTATTTTTAGAAAATTAATATTCCATTAAAAAGAAGATGGAAAAAATGTATTCGAGGGAATTGATCCTCCCGGTTCTCTAGTAAATCACTCAACCTTCAAACAAGTGAACCATTTAGTTTTCTTGTAGCATGAGCATTAATAAATATTATTATTATATTAATTTTTGAAAAATAATATAAAAAATACCTAGTTTTACAAAGACCAAATTAAGAGATCATAGATTTACGTGCCTTGTACAACTACTGTACTCTGCCTATAAATTCATCACTAACTCCAATGTATCCTCTGTGTCGAGGAACTTTCAGAAATAATTTTTCTACCTTCATAAGGTAAAGATAAATTGCGTATATAGTACACACCATCTTTTTCAAACCTCACTGGCTCACTTATAAAATTAGTTGTATCCTCTCTGAATTTCATTTGCTTGCACTCTTTTTCCCTAATGACATTTTCTTATAAGAATGATATGACTTTAGATAAAAAGAAGTTAGAGGTCGAAGATATACTAGGTAGTAAAATATTGTTAAATTTGTTTTTGGTATTTATTATTTTTTTTATTTTTTTATTTTACTATTACATGCTTCTTCTTTTTTTACTTCATCTAGCATATTATTTATTATCGATACTATTCATTTTATTATGACTATTCATTACTGTATTTCCTTCCAAATCTGCTCTAATACGCCTTACCTGCTCTATCAATCTCTCTACCTTCACAAGATAAGAATAAAATTTACGTATCCATCATCCTTCAAGTTATAAGATTACACAAAATTTGTTATTATTAGAATAAAATGACATGTTTAAAATTCATAAAAAAAAATTAAAAAGTATTTTTAATATGTTATTTTCATTTTTAATTTAAAATTACAAAATTAAAATTTTTGCTTTGAATTTTTAAACTTCATGACCCGTTAACTAGGATACATAAAGTGAGGCTATTAGTATTAGTTACTCTTATTATATATATAAGAGGCTAGTGAAGTAGATCTTGAATATGCTTTAGTCAAGGATAATTTGTTATTTATGGTATTATTGTGATTTTCGCTTTTATTGTTTGTACACCACATAATATTCGGTATGTTCTCTGTCCACGCGCATTTGCATGTCCTCATTTTAGTTTTGAATATTCATAATTATTTTTGGACTTCCATTTTGTTGTTTTTGAGAAAAAAATATTTATTTCATGCTAAAATTAACTAATAAAATTTATGGTATTCCACATTTCATTATTAAGACTAAAATTTTACTAATAATATGCTTTCAATATTGCTCATTACTTAAATATTCTAGCACAATATCAAAGATTGATCAATTCTTGAAACTCTATTAGTGCCGCATAAATTAAAATATAAGGAGCAATATATATTATTTGAAAGTCACCTAAAAATAATATAAATCAGTATAATTAAAAACCTAGAACAATTAAAATCATATAATTTTTTTGATTGACTCTTGAAATTTCATTTGCGCCACATAAATTGAGACATAGAAAATAATATATATTATTTGAAAATGACGTAAAAAGTACTACTATAAGTTACAATAATTAGCAACTATTCAAAAATATATAGAACCATTGATTTACTATCCAAATTTTATTTGTGACACATAAGTTGAAATAGAAAATAATTACATATATTGGACTTCTAGTATCTAAATGAGCACTCGAGTATGTCCCTTAATTGTCAATAAAACTGAAGGATATCCTTAAATTTAGGTAATTTTTATATTGTAATCCCTTCAGATAATGCAGCTCCCCTACAAAAAAATAAAATGAAGAATATGTTGCACTCACAATATTATAATCACTCAAAAAGGAGATCGAGACACTAGTTATCTAACAAAAACAAAAACAAGGAAAATGCATTGAGACACTACCAAGTTGATTCATGACACTTATCAATGATTTCATTGCATAAGTTCCAGCAGGCAAATCTAATGGGTTTTGTGCTAGGAATTTACAACAAAGAAATGTCGCCAAAGCCACTTCTTCGGCCTTCGCACATATGAAGTAAGTTAACATACAATCCCCACTACTTATAATATGATGTATATGGTGTATACCTAAATGACAATAAAATAGTTGTTACATTGGGTATTTAATCTTGCTATAAACTTGGCCACCTAATTACATACAATGAAAATTTCGACTCATTCCCTAATATTGATCATATTGTTATTTTTATTTTTCAATAAAAATTTTAAACTAAAAACATTACTTCTCTCTCAATAAGGTTGAGATTGAATATATCCCTAACTTAAGGCTGAGTTGACAATATACCAATTTATATAATCAAACATAAGACATTAGCATACATTTATAAAAATTATTATACGTCACACAACATTACAAGTGTTTAGATTTTAGATAAGTTTTTATGGATTTTAGTTTTGAAAACTTTTTTTAATTGAGTTGATTGTTACGTAAACTATTAAAATTATTCTAGGAGTAGTAAAAAACTTTAAAAATAAGATTAAGGCTCCACTTGATTGAGTATGATTAGAGTTACCAACAACGATTGTGGTAGAGTGGTAAGTACTCATTCATCCTTAACTAAGAGGTCTCGGGTAGTATACCCTTCATAATGCATTTTTAAATTGTGCTGGTCTAGGTTCAAAGTAGATAATATCATTAGTATTACTATAGACTACTTGTCATCCACATGGTGAACTCTCATCCCTCCAGGTTTCAGCCGCAGTGTTTCTGAATATTTCTTCGATTTATTTTAGTTCTACTTTTTTTTTAAATCTTTTTAATATTAAAGTCTAACCTGCAATTAGACTCATTCACAATCCTACCCATTAACCAAAACTCCAAACCCAACTAAAAGACCCAAAACTTCTTCATCTTCCTTCAACCTATGTTTGCTACCGCCCTCGTGTTTCTACCACCAAATGATGTAGTGCAGTGGATATAATTGTTTCTCTCTTAACTAAAGGGCTCAGGTTTGAGCCCTGAATAAAGAAATCTTCGGTAGAAAGCAATTCCCTCCAAATAAAAATGCAGATATCAAACACCAAATAGAAAAAAAAAACCTAGAATTTTTACAGTCTACATGCTCCTAAATTCATTCCTTCTAATTCTCATTCTCCCTTTCTCTCCCTGCCTTATTTTTCACTTCTAAAAAATTGTTGTTTAACTACTTCTTCCTAATTCTAGTTATTTCATTATTTTAGTTTCTTCAAAAAAATATGAAGTGAAATACTGAAAATCCACTAGCTTTGAAATATAGAAACAATCAAATTAAGCTGCATATATCACTGCACTTCCACTTGACACCTATCATAATGATAAACGGCTCGTCTCACCGTGACCTTCTCTTGAATTCTCAAAAAACTTCTGTAGCTCCATTAACGAAAAAATTAAAACTAAAAAAAATAACATAGTGAATATCAGATGATCCATTTCGATTTTCTAAAAAAATCGTCAAAGTTTTGAGTTGAGTGATTTAACTGATACAAAATGTCTAAATTGAGCAACTTTATTGATACAAAATAAAATTCAATGACTTTCCTATATAAATTCTCAAAGTTGACTGATCTTTCAAATATTAACTCAAACCTTCCCATATTTCTTAAAACTCCGTGCTCAGTCAAACTACGTCACGTCACGGTAAAGAGAGAGTATTATTATTGCCTTCTTAACCCAACCAACATTTGTCACAAATTTCTCCCTCCATTCCAATTTTCCTTGGCTGAGATTATTTCTTAGTCCCAAATTATACCAAAGCAATGGCAACTAACAATGCAGTTATACACAATCCAATTTCTCAACTCAAATTTTTCCTATTTTTTAAGAACTTCATAACAAACACTCAATTTTCTCTTGGTGGATATGCTATATCCTCATCAATTTCGTATAACTCGTAATTCATTGAGTAATAGGAGATAATCTTTTTTTTCCGTCATGGCAGGTCCTAAAACGCCTCCGTACTATAGCCCAACGTACAAGAAGAATGGAGCAAACTACCCGTCTTCACCTCATTCAATACGAATCAATGTATATACATTGGCTATCGCGTTTACTGTCCTCTGTTCTATCGCGTATTTGATAGGCAGAGGATCCATTTCCACCTCCCCTGTTTCTAATGTTGCTACTTCCGTCCCCTGCATTCCTTTAAAAATCACTTCTTCAACCACTGGAGTTTCCAAAAATTCTTCGTCTGGCACACAAGTTGATGAGGAAGGTGAAGGCGCGGTATCTGATGATGTTAAAATTTACCCGTCATGCGACTTTAAATATAGTGAGTATACGCCTTGTGAAGATCCTCAACGATCGTTGAAATTCAAGAGGGATAGATTGATTTATAGGGAGAGGCATTGTCCTGACAAGACTCAGTTGTTGAAATGTCGTGTACCAGCGCCTTATGGTTATAAGAAGCCGTTTAAGTGGCCTAAGAGTAGGGATTTGGCGTGGTACGCCAATGTACCTCACAAGGAATTGACAGTGGAGAAGGCGGTTCAAAATTGGATTCGTAAAGAAGGAGATAAGTTTAGGTTCCCTGGTGGAGGGACTATGTTTCCTAATGGTGCCGATGCCTACGTTGATGACATTGATAAGTTGATAAATCTTAAAGATGGTTCCATTAGGACCGCCATTGACACGGGCTGTGGGGTAATTTTACCATCTTTATCTATTATAGGACCGCGTTTTAGATGTTTGTTCTAAAGAAATCGCGATGATCTATGCAGGTGGCGAGTTGGGGAGCTTATCTTCTATCGCGAGATATTCTAGCAATGTCATTTGCACCTAGAGATACACATGAAGCACAAGTTCAATTTGCTCTTGAGCGAGGCGTTCCTGCATTGATTGGAGTGCTCGCGTCTAAGAGGCTTCCCTATCCATCTAGAGCTTTCGACATGGCTCATTGCTCTCGTTGCCTTATTCCTTGGGACCTATATGGTGCGTATAATTAAGTAAATGAAAATGTGTTATCTCTTAAATCCAAATTTTGTTTTTTATATGTTATGTTTGGATTGGTGTGTGGTGGATATATCAGATGGCGCGTACTTAATGGAAGTCGATAGAGTTTTGAGGCCCGGTGGATATTGGATACTCTCCGGTCCACCAATCCGTTGGAGGAAATATTTCAAAGGCTGGGAAAGAACCAGGGATGACCTTAACGGTGAGCAAACCCGAATTGAAGAGGTAGCTAAGAAACTCTGCTGGAAAAAGTTTGTCGAAAAAGATGACATTGCAATATGGCAAAAGCCATACAATCATTTCCAGTGCAAAGAACAAAAGAAGAAACTAATGTGTCCTGCCCAAGATTATGATAAAGCCTGGTTTGTGCTTTTCCAACTACTCAATGTTCTCGTCCCTCCGTTTCATTTTACTTGACGATGTTTGACTGGAGCATATGATGACATTCAAGTATGTGATGACATTGATCGTATTTCATGTTGTATACGTTATTTTTAGGTACACAGAGCTTGAAACGTGTATAACTCCCTTGCCTGAAGTGTCAAGTGATGAAGATGTGGCTGGAGGACAATTGGAAAAATGGCCTAAAAGATTGAATGCGATACCACCAAGGATCAGCAGTGGAACTGTGAAAGGGGTTACGGCTGGATCATTTGAAAAAGATTCACAGTTATGGCAGAAGAGAGTTTCTTATTACAAGAGTGTTGACGACAAACTTAATCAACCAGGGAGATATAGAAATCTATTAGACATGAATGCTAACCTTGGTGGTTTTGCTGCTAGTTGGGTTGATGATCCTGTTTGGGTAATGAATATTGTTCCTGCTGAAACAGAAGTCAATACACTTGGTGTCATTTATGAAAGAGGATTGATTGGAACATATCAAAGCTGGTAAATTTCTTAGGTTTTTCAATTACCCCCTCCCCCACGCTCATATTTAAGTAACTAAAAGTGTGCTCTGTGTCACGTGTCCTCAAACCTTAATGATTTTGTGGCGAACTCTTCGAACTTCTCATTCAGTGAGACCCTAGGTCTTGTTGTTTTCGTTTTCTAGGTCAGACATTAACCTTGTTAGGAAGTGGAGTTGGCTAGCCGATGGTATATCATTTATGTCACCGACCACATAGTCCACAATGTCTTTCATTGCATTGTATTTTTCGGGGCTGAATTCCCTTTCTTGAGCGGTTGCTTTCGCTCGTTGGCTGAATGCGTTGATGTGTGTGCCTAATTTGTTAGGGTGACACTCTATTTCTTTATACTCTTTTAAAGGCGAGAAACTCATGTTCCTTCTCTTTTCTACTCTCTTGAGGATGTTCCAGAGGGGCTGGTTCCTCCTCTGGAAAAGGGAAATTTCAATTGATAGACGATAGTTTCAATGAGCGGTGATGTGGAAGTGAAAATTCTAAACATTGGCTATACCCTTTGTTGCTACTCACTATATAGCTAAGGAGCACATCAAAAGTCGGTTCTCAAGGTCTAGAAGTTGGGGGATTGAATACCCCTATGTTCCAAGTGATTAGTTTTACTACCATTTAAACTATTAAATAAGATGGTCACATAATTCAAGAGTTAGAAGTTTTGATGGTCACTCAACTTTGGGTAATTGACCATCATAGTCCGTCAACTTTATTTTATCTTTCAAAAGTCACTCAACTTTGACAAGTTAGCTTCCATAATCATCATTATTATCAAAAATATAATTTTCGGTACCTATTCAATGGAGTGACAACTGACAACTATAACTTTTAGATGAAAATATTCCGTGGTCATGTATTTATCATGAATTTTGTTGCAGGTGTGAAGCTATGTCAACTTACCCAAGAACGTATGATCTTCTTCATGCTGATTCAATATTTACTATGTACAAAGAGAGGTAAATTCTATCATCATTTTAAATTCTATACTCTCTTCGTTCCTATTTATACGAAGATATGCTATTTTGAGAGTCAAACACATTTTTTCAAATTTTCTTAAATATTTTGACTGTATATTGACTTATAGTACCTTTCAAATATTAAATAACCCATAAAGTTTTCATATAAGATACTTGAAAAATTTATACAAAACTTCATAATTATAATAGACCATCGTACTCTGAACCCCTTCACAAAAATTAGAATAGAGGGAGTATCTTATTTCCCATGACGGCCTTGTTCTTTCACTTTTATTTCCCTTCACATATTTTTTCGGAAAATTTTAAAAAAATATACCGTCCAACATAAAATATTATATGTCAAATAGTCCAATACACCATATAATATTATGCAACATTATACATAATATGTCAACTCCATAAAAAAAATGTATAATAATATATAAAATACGCTTATACACAAACATAGGCTAAACTAGTCTATTTTTTATGAGACTACGTCAACACACGTACTTTTGCGTAATATTTTCTAATATGTATTGAATTCCCTTACTAAAAATCCTGATTCCGCTATATGAGTGACCTTTTTTTATGATATACTTGTCAATTTTGATATGTAGATGTGACATGGAAGACATACTACTAGAAATGGATAGAATATTAAGGCCAGAAGGAAGTATAATAATACGTGAGGATGTAGATATATTGGTTGAAGTAAAGAGGATTATAGATGGGCTAAATTGGGAGAGTTTAATTGTGGATCATGAAGATGGCCCAATGGAAAGAGAAAAACTTTTATTTGCAGTGAAGACATATTGGACTGCACCAGCAAATACCACCACAAGCCCAAGGATCTAATTTTGTAACAACGTCAACAACAACTACAACATATTCAGTATAATTCCATGACTGCGGTCTGAGAAGGATCTAATTTTGTGAAATTAACAATTTTGTTTTCTTTGTTTAAATTCCTCTAAACTAATGGTCTTGTTCATCTTTCTTTCTTTTTTTTTCTATTCTTTTTTTGTTTTTGGAGTAAAGTGTAAAATTGAAGGAATTTTGATGTAGGCATTTTACTCTTGTGACTAACTTTTGTGTAGTAGTTTGTCAAAGCTTTTGTAAACAAATTCCATTTGTCTTGCTATGACTAATGGATTTTATTTTATGTCTTGAAAGTGCCTTTTGAACTCTTTTTACTTATTTATTTGAAATTATTTCAATATAAAGTTCTTAGATCAAGAGTCAATCAATAAATTTTGCACTTCATTTTTTTAAATTATTATTATTATTAATAACAGGTAATATATATCCACAAGTCCACTTATAATATATCATAATATCAAGCAATATGTCTCAAACAACTTATGTCATGTGAGCCACAAAATGAATTCCGGTTAAAGAAGGAAATTAATTTAACTCCCCATAGGATTAGCATGTGCGGACGACCTAAACCTTGAGCAATTGCGATGGAGACTTAGCAGCAGCCATGCCTGCGCACATCTCTCCCCGGCCTTTGGTTGTGGGAGAGACAAACCCTAATCCTAATCAACAAACATCCTTTGCTACTCGATTAACCACAAATCAAGATGTCAAAAATTTGACAAAAATTCAGTTGAAACAGATTCAATATGTACATGGAGAGCCTATGATTCAATTCACAAAGGGAGAACGATAGGTTTTCGCACAGGAAGAAGGATTACATCAAGCTGTAATTATTAAGTTCTCATCCGATACACTAGAAGTGAAGGATTTGCGAACAGTTTTACCTAAACACTTGGGCATCAAAGGAAATTGTTTAGTTGGTTTACTTGCTCGTAGACATATTCTGCTAAGGATAGACCAATATGAAGATTATGTGGTTGCTCTATCAAAATCGGTAAGGCTTTTTACCTTTTCGTGGAGAGCAACATCTTTATAGGGTATTTCCTTGGACAATAGATTTCAATTCTAGAGAAGAAACTTCAATGGTTGCGGTGTGGATTTCGTTGCCTCGATTATCACCAAATTTATTTGCCAAGAGATCCTTGTTGTCGATGGCATCAGCTGTTGGAAGGCCAATAGCTATTGACAAGGCAACACAAGACAATACAAGGCCTAGCACTGCTAGGGTGAAGGTGATACTTGATCTTATGGACAAGCTGCCTAAGAGGATGCGTCTCCAGTATTTGGACGAGCAAACCAGTAAGATTCAAGAGGTTTTTCAGGAATTTGTTTATGATAATTTACCTTTATATTGTAACCATTGTAAGCATCAAGGTCATGATGAAAACAGTTGTCGATTGATTTTGAAAAAGAATCAAGATAAAAATCACAAAGATAATGGAATGGTTGGAGATGAACAATTCGATGGTGAGAAATTTCAAGGTGATTTGAGACAAATTTTAAATGAGAAGAGGGGACTAGCAAACATAGATCAAAGGATTGATGACAATACTCGAGTTGTAGATGCAAATAATAATGAGAATAGCAATTGTGCATTTTTTTTTTTGGCATCATCTGGGATTATCAGTCCCGGTTGGAAAGTCTTCCAACTTTCCAATTAGGATTTTTGGAAGCCATTAAAAATAATGGAGATCGAGTAGTTGATACTTGTGTTCAAGATGATACTTTGGTTTTGAGTGCAAAGGATGATGTTACTAGTGATTCGATGGTTCCCGTGATTAATTTGGAGTCTGATCTAGCTTCGAATCCTAAACTACCTACTGCTGTTGTTTTATTTGGGAAAAATCCTAGTTTGGCTATGATTCAAGATTCTTGCCAGGCTAATAAGGTGCAACAGTGTGAAGAGAATTTGGATCAAATTTTCGAATCTAGTAGTACATGCGATCATGACTTCACTTTGAAGGGCAATGATAAGGAAGGCTGGACTGAAGTACCAAGCAAAACATTTTCTCCAGCCAAACTACAACAACTATATTGCACTAACCCACCACGCAAGAAGCAAACGATAAATTGTGAAGATAAAATGTCAAGGAAGATTGTGTGCTCTAACACCTTTGATGCCCTAATGACCAATTCTGATCAAGAGCTCCATGCTTTGTCCAGTCCAATTCTTCAAGTTTCTAATCCAGAAACTACTCTGAATAAAGAAAACCCAATGATCATACCACATTCCAAAAGGAATGACAAGAGTTTGGTGAAGGAAACGAGTGATTCTAGATGGGTAGATTTAGTTAAGGAAGAGGAGCATGCACCTACAAGGAGTAAGTTAAGTCCTCAAGCACCCATATTTGTGCCTTCAAGTAAGGCAAATTCATCTATGGCAGTGATAATTGATAACTCCAAAATGATCTTGACCATTAACACCAAGGTATTGGAAATAAATCATGAGCTAGAAGCTGAAGTTTCAAGACGTAGTCCAACTACAACTTATGATAGTGACTTGGGCAGTGAAATGTTTGACGAAGATGATGAGGATGATATGTTAGACATATTATTTGATAAGGTAGCCAAGGATGGAGATCTCTCGCCTTGGCAACAAAGAAGTGGAAGCAACAAAAACAAAAAGAAGACATATGAAAGGCAACATAGTTGGGATGGTAAGGTGACTAAGGAATTTATTTCAAGGCACCTACCAATGCGACTAGCAAAGCAAAATCATATGACAGTTTCAACAACAACACGATCCAAAAAGAAGTGATGAACTATCAAGTTTTGTTGGACATATTTGATGAAAAAGACAGGAGGGAAATACTTCAGGTTACTTTACACGGGCAATCATTTCTTTTAATTTTTACATATATAAAATAAAGTTTGAGGTTGATAACCTAGCTTTATTCTTAGATTTTATATTTTTGCATTACTTAAGCATCTTCATTTGTAGCATCTTCACAGAGTGTATTATAAACTGTATGATGATCATAAAATATCTAGTTTTCTCTAGCTCTTATTTTCTTCATGCTTGTTAATTAGTAGAGGTTTGTTACCTCATTAAGATTAGTAAGGTAAGGCCTAGCCCCCCTTGCTTGTACTCTTCTCTTTGAGATCCTTTTCATTTTATTAATAAAACTAGCCCTAGGCACACCTTGCCTAGCGGACTTGCTTTAAAAAAATAAATTTAACTCCCCATACGATGGTATAATTTAGGAAAAATTACATGGTTAAACAAACATATACTAGTTAACTAGTCATTATGGCTATAGTTTTAGTTAATTACCACTCGCAACCAACATTCATTGATAATTACGTGGGTTGGGGTTTCGAGTTTGTATAATTCACACATTTGTATAATTCATAATTTGTATAAATGTTGTATAATATGATTTGTATAACTATTTAATGTTCCGATATTTGTATTTGTATAAATTCGTTATTTCGAGTTTATACAAAAATAGCTCAATTATACAAATGTATCAGTGAATTATACAAACGAGACAATTTAAACTCTAGCTACCGCCTGTAAATATGCAAACTATAGCTATGGAGCATAATTAAGTTTATTATAATGACTATTTGCAAAAATTCCCTATAATATATTAGGGTTCAATTACAAAGTGTGGAAAAAAAAATGCAAGAAAGCTGATTGTCAATATCTTCAATTAGGTCATTCACACAAAGGGTCTCATCTTATAAACATCTTTTTTCTCAGCTCTATATATACTTCTCCCTTTTGGCACAAGCAAGTCATCTACTTTCATTTTCTTTCGACAATCATTTATAAGTTATATAACAACTTATATATATTCGAATATCGACCATGGCAGCTGTGAAGTCGTCATCATCAATTGTTTCGCTGCTGTTGTTGTTGAGCTTGCTTGTGATTGTTCTCCAAAGCCGGGTGATCGAGTGTCAGCCACAGCAGTCATGCACCGCGTCCCTTACAGGCTTGAACGTCTGCGCGCCATTCCTGGTGCCAGGCTCACCCACTGCAAGCACAGAGTGTTGCAATGCAGTTCAGTCAATTAATCATGACTGTATGTGCAACACTATGCGTATTGCAGCTCAAATTCCATCTCAGTGCAACCTCCCTCCACTCTCTTGTTCCGGTTAGTATGAATAAATTTAAGACCTCTTATTAAAGTTTAATTTTAAGCTACTGAATTTGCTTGAAAGAGCAAATCTGATTCAAGTTTATTACATTATTACGGCGATTTACTCACTGGCTTTTATTTTTTGTTGCAGCAAATTGAGTTTGAGATCAGTGGCCAGCAAGTTTACATATGCTACCTGAGCAAATTAAATAATATCGCAACAATAAATTAACGTTGTCTTTTTCTTTTCTTTTTTCTTTTGGTTATGCAACAGACCAAGGGGGTCAGGAAAGAGTTTGTACTGATTATCAATAAACAAATTATGTGACTTTGTTAATTTTCTATTAATTATTTCAAGCTCAAATATTAAGTACGATGGGTTTTTGACTTACTAATTAAGTTTGTTAATTTAGGCGCCACATTATGTCACACCCCAAAACCAGATGTGATGGCACGTGCCCAAACCCCACCGGACACGTCAGCCTAACACCCAAAAACCCGACGATACAGAATTTATAAACAAGAATAAGATAGAAAGATAAGCGGAAGTCTTTAAATAAACTCAACATAACCCCAGAATTTGTTGTCACATGTACAAACTTCTAATACAGAATCTGAATAAACTATACAAGTCTCATAGTAAAGTTCTAGAATAGAACAGAACAGTAAATATAGATAACTTGAGGGCACGTCTGGAATGAACCGCTAC
>JAJOOH010006783.1:0-70895 GCA_029582605.1 Solanum gracilifrons | reverse complement strand
TCATAAATAACCATAAGGACCCATAAACTTGAAGTAAAAATAGAGGATAAATGGTTGGACTTGTGGAAAGGAAGGTTTCCACAATCAAACCCACATACCTCAACTTTGGAGAATCCTTGATGAAGATTGGAATGGAGAATTGAAGCTTTAGAGTGAGTCTTGAATCCGGAATTAGAGCTTGAGATGTTTGAATTTGGTTGAAGATCTTGGTGGAATTTTGGAGAGGGCTTAGAGAGTATTTTGAAGTAAAACAAAATATGACTAATTATGGGACATTTATAAAAAAACGTCCCCAACCCGCTAGAAAAAATAGCTTACTGGAAATTGCAAATCTGCACAGACAGGTTTTTCGAAAATGGTCATACCTCCCTCATCCTAACTCGGAATGAGGTGAAACCAAGTGCGTTGGAAAGCTAACTCAAAGAGCTTTAATTTAATAGGTTGTGGCTCTTTCAGTTCCATGTGTGCTAAGAGATATGCGCCTTTAAAGTTGGTCCTCAAAATCACATTTTTTGCGCTTTTTGAATTTTGATACGGTTGCTCTAACATTCGGGTTAGACCCATTTCCCACTCAAATTGACCACCTGAATAAGAATATGAAGTCGAATTTCCGAAATCATGCATGTATTTTGAGATATATAGAAATTACAATTATAGGTGTTTCCGAAGCACATTTTCGGGCATTTTTGGGGTCATTTCAATAGGCAATATATGAACTTTTCATATCTCATTGTGACTAGATGGTTATCAAATTGAGTCTCTTGTGATGAACATTGCACACTAGCAACAGTGTTGAGTCTTGATTGATATTGGTCTCAATGCCTTGTGTGATGAGTTTATCGTGAACCATGTGTGATGGTACCTAGAATTTACCCTGTTAATCCGGTTGACTAAGTAAGGCAAGCTCTTGAAATGATCTTAGGCAACATTTTGAAAGAGTGAAACAATTTGACATTAAACCTCTTTTATGGACTACCTAGTGAGATATGTGAACATTGCTTGAACACCTCTTGACCCTTAGCCATTTTATTGGAAGAAACTTGATATAATTGTTACCTTTCTTTATTCTTTCACCCATAATCCTCATTATTTGTGATTTATTTGAATAGCCAACTTAGGCCAAAAGCCTAAGTTGGGGGTGTGGTGAAAAGAGAAGGCAAATCAAGAAATGCAAAGAGGTTCCCCTTTGCGCCGTGATTGTGAAAAATATGGAACCCTTCCATACAAAAAAAAAAGAGAAAGAATGAAAAAGTTGTGGAATAAGTTGAGAAAATACAAAAATAAATGGGTTGTACGGTAGTCCATGAAAGGTAGATAATGGGGTGACTTTTGGGCATGAGTGAAAATGATGAAGAAAACGAATGCAAGAATTGTTCGAACCACATTTCATGAGGATTACAACCACTGAGCCTAAATGACCATACATTTTGCACTCAGCCCTATTACAAGCTTTGAAAAGACCTTTGTGATCTTGAGTAAGCTGAAACAATATTTTGTGGGAAAATAAGGGCAAACCTATGGGTGAAGTCATGCATGTGTTAATCTTTGTGAGTGTGAGTGTTGATTGCGATTCCGGAGCTATAAATTGTGCAGAATAGTGTGTGAATATGGAATCCTTCTTTGTGTGAGGGCATTTGAGCACCTTTGTTGAGCTTGAACTTGCATTTGAAGTAAGTATTGTGAACTTGAGAATCCTTCATAATGGTGAATCACAACTTGAATCTTTGAGTGCACAATTTATCTTTGGATGAGTAAGTTAGGTCTTGTTGTGTGCATTCATGATTGAGTATTGCGTAGCACTGTTTGAGACATCCTTTTTGAACTGCTGAACTTTAGTTTTACTTGAGGACAAGCAAAAGTTTAAGTTGTGGGTGTTGATGAGTCTAAGATTTGGACTCATTTAGGGCTTTGTTTGGATAGATTTAGTGTCCTCTTATTCTTCTTTTTTGCCAATAACTGATGTAAAATCCTTGATTTTCAGGTATATGGATTGAAGAACGAAGCATGGACATTAATGTGCAAAAAGGAACAAAGCAACTGAAAGAATGAGATAATGAAGGCCTCGTTATAGCTTAGTCCATTGGGTGAGTTGTTGAATGGCTATTATCTCGCCTAAATTTCCAGTGTTCCAAGCCCTGAAGGAGAAAATCAAGTCGGCGAGAGAAATTAGCAGTCGGTGAGGCACAGAGTAGCTTGACGATGCAGTGTTGGATCGCCCAAAGTTACATAACTTGAGGATGCTGAAGGACAAAGCAAAAAGGCGATGGAAATGACCAAAAGGTGGATCGCCGAGCTGATCGGAGAGCCAACTAAATGCGCCGAATGTTCCTTCACAACATATTTTTGGTGACAATAAATACATTTTTGAATATCAAGTTTAATATCATATTATTATTCTAAATATTCATTAGAGTAATTTTGTTTTTGAACCCTAAGTATTGAGACAAGTTTTCCTTAGCTTTGAAGAACTGAAGTTTTCCATTTTTGAAAAATTGGAAGTGGGTCTTTGAGATTCTTCAATTTGGACCTTTGTAAAGAAGAAATTAATCTTACCCAGTTAATGGAAACACAATTTGGTAACGATTTCTATCTTTTTAATGTCTAGCTAAACTCCAAATTCTTGCGGTGTCATTACGTGATTATGGGTTGATTTATTTTATGGGTATTGCTAATTGTTAGTCTAAATGTCGTTTAAAAGTGATTTCAATCAGTAATTGTGCTTTAATTTAAGGAATTGTAGTTGCAAATGCAATTCTACCTTCGTGTTTTTGGCTTGCTCGAGAAAGATGTTTTAAAACCAAGAGTATTGATTGGTGGTCTATGGGTATTGGGTTGTCATGGATTCAAATAGAGAGAGTGAATCCTAAATCCTTTTCCACACATTCAGATCAAGAGACTGAATGGACTAAAGTGCAGGCTTGCCTTATTTTGCTACTTGTTGTTGTTTTAGAGAAACTGACTTGATTCGGGGTAGATTGTTCGAGAGAAACTCTATCCCCTATATAGTCTAGATTATTCACTGATATACATCCACTGTCTAATAATTGCAATTACCCATTGGTCTACAATATCAGCCTATAATCGAATCACATCCTAAAAACCTGTCTCAATATTGTTATTTTGTGGTTTTCGCTGCTGTTGTAGTTGATAATTACAATCAAAACCCCCTCTATTATTTGAAGTACTAAAATCCAGGTGATAAATGTTTATATAAGTTAAACAAATTGATAGAGAGGTCAGAACAAATATGAAACTGAAGTACTTAAGTTGCAAAATAACTAAAAATCCAGGCGATAATATATATATAAGATAGCCCATGATTTGAAGTATGTTTTTATTCGGAAATGTCTATTCCTTTGGCTGATTTGAATAGATTCATGCTTTTCAATTGATTCTCAAACACGAACCACTCATTGTGGTATTCGACCCCAACTCATTCAGTTGGGTTATTATACTGACTAATGATCGTTGACACTAGAATTGGATGAAGTGTCCTGATATATGAAATCAGGTGCCAATTACGATGGCCTTGGTCGTGATAAAGTTGGTATCAGAGCTTAGATTCGTTGATCTCGATGTACCAAAATGAGTCTAGTAGGGTCTTGCAGAACGGTATAAAGGCGTCTATACTTTTCTTCGAGAGGCTATGGGACTTTAGGAAATCTCTTTGTTTTCTTTTGTCTCCTTTCGTGCTATGACTTGTTTCCAATTGGGATCTGTTGATTCAAATTGGTATATAACCTCCTTCACTCTTCTGTTCGTAGATATTTAACACTAGGTTCAATGGCGTCAGGCCCGTAGCTTCCGTCAATGCTCAAGCTGAGGAATCTGCAGTGAGAGGTCGCGATCGAGGCAGGGGTAGAGGGAGAGCTATCTATAGAGGCCGAGGAAGGGTGGCGCCTACTAGGGATGGAGCACTAAATAAGAATGCTTCCACAAATGAGGCTCATCCTGCCTATCATGAAGAAGTAGAGGAAAATTTAGAGGTTAAGAATGAGGAGAATGTTGGACAAGAGGAAGAGGTTCAGGCTGAGACTACAGGTATTCCTCCTTTAGACCAGTGTTAGCTCAATAGATAATGACATTTTAGAAAGGATTGGTTGATCCTGAAGTGCTTTCCTTTATTCAAGCAACTCTAGATCCCGCCAATCCCCCTACTGTTATCAAGTCCCCAAGGTGGGTTGAAATGTAGGTAATGATGTTTTCTTTTATCCTTTGTTGGGTCCTGTTATGACTGGTAACGAGCATTAGATGTTGACTAAGGTCTTGAAGTAGAAACCGCCTGTGTTCCATAATACCGAGAGTGAGGATGCATATAAGTTCATCCTATATTGCTATGAGAGGCTTCATAAGTTGGGAATTCTCCATCAACGTGGGGTTGAGTTTGTGACTTTTCAGCTTCAAGGTAAGACTAAGTAGTGGTGGAGAGCTTATGTGGAATGCAGATCTTCAGTTTTACCCCCACTTACATGGACCCAGTTTCATGCTCTGGTTTTAGAGAAGTATGTGCCTAGGACTTTGAGAGATAGTAAGAAGGATGAGTTCATGGCCTTGGAGCAAGGCGGTATGTCTGTGGCTGCTTATGAGGCCAAGTTCCATGCCTTTTCTAGTTATGTTATGCAATTGGTTACTACTGAGGAAGAGAGGATTCATTTATTTATTAAGGGACTAAAATTTGAGTTGTAGGCACTATTTGTCCATATGACCTCTGCGGGGAAAAGCTTCAATCAGGTAATGGATTTGGGAAGAAAGTGGAGGGGGTTAGGAGAGACGGTCACGCTAAGCCATTGGCTAAGAGAGTCAAAAATTTAGGAAACTTTCAGGGATCTTACTACAGAGGTTCAGGAAGGCCGACTCTTGCAGCCCGACCAATTCAGTCTGCTATGCTCGCTTCTACAGGTAATTACTCCAGAACTCCACCTAAGAATTTAATTCAAGATAGCAAGGGAGCCTCACCTTCGGCAGGCTGCAGGTAGTCTTTTGATCGTACTAGTTACAACTATGGAGAACCTGGCATATGAGGAAAGATTTTCCCAATTCGCGCATGTCGGAACACGTGCAGCAACAGGCTAGAGAAGTGGTACCCGCGGGAAATTGTAATAATGGTCGAGGGTGTCCAAAAGGTGGGAGAGGAGGAAATCAGCGAGGCCGTGGAGGTAGGAAAAATCGTAATGCAGGCAGAGGTACAGGAAGCCAGGTAGGGAAGTCACCCTTCATGATGCCAAGGCTCAGTGTTATGACTTTTCGGGCTAGACCAAGGCGGAGGAGTCTGACGTAGTGATCACATGTACTATTCTTGTCTGTGACTGGATGGCTAATGTATTATTTGATTTGGGTTTTACTTATTATTATGTGTCCGTGCAATTTGTCTCAGAATTTTCTATGATTTGTGATATACTT
Source organism: Solanum gracilifrons (assembly GCA_029582605.1). Classification (NCBI taxonomy): domain Eukaryota; kingdom Viridiplantae; phylum Streptophyta; class Magnoliopsida; order Solanales; family Solanaceae; genus Solanum; species Solanum gracilifrons. The sequence goes on along the minus strand of JAJOOH010006783.1, from coordinate 65,495 downwards.
GATTCCCCCATCCATGTTTCTACCCTAGTTGGGAAGTCTATCATACTCACCCATGTCTATCGTGCTTGTCCTATTTTTGTAAGGATTTTCAGACTTGGGCTGATTTGGTGATTTTGGATATGACTGACATTTATATAATCTTAGGCATGACTTGTTTGTCCCCTTATTATGATGTGCTTAATTGTAATTCTAAGTCTGCAATTCTAGAAATTCTAGGAACGGAAAATTAGAGTGGGAAGGGATGTACAAGCCTAAGCAATCTAAGATCATCTCCTCCATTCGGGATAGAAAACTGGTAGGGCAGAGTTGTTTGGCTTAGTTGGCTCACATTCGGGATGTTGAGGTTGTGTTTACATCTATTGAGTCCATTCTTGTGGTGTCAGAATTTAGAGAAGTGTTTCCTACTTATATTCCTGGTATGCCTCCGGATAGAGATAGAAATTTCTGGATTGATTTAGAACATGGTGCTCATCCCATTTCCATCCCTCCGTTCTGCATGGATCGGACAGAATTAAGAGAACTTAATGCCTAAATGCAAGAACTTCTTGATAAAGGATTCATACGTCCTAGTACTTCCCCGTGGGGTGCTCCTGTATTGTTTGTTAAGAAAACGAATGGTAGTATGATGATGTGTATAAATTACCAGCAATTGAATAGGGTCACCATTCGAAACAAGTACCATTACCTCGAATAGATGATCTTTTTGACCAAATGCAAGGTGCATCCATTTTGTCTAAGATTGAGCTAAGGTATGGTTACCATCAGTTTAAGATTAGGCCTGAGGATGTTCCCAAGATGTTTTTTAGAACCCGCTATGGATACTACGTATTTCTAGTTATGTCTTTTGGGTTAACTAATGCACTTGCAACTTTTATGAGTTTGATGAATGGTGTGTTCAAACCATTTCTTGATTCGTTTGTTGTAATCTTTATTGATGATATTTTGGTCTATTAGAAAAGTGAGGAAAAGCATGCTGATCATCTTCATATTGTTTTGGGTGTTCTTGGAAACAAAGATTGTATGCGAAATTTTCTAAATGTGAATTTTGGTTGACTTCAGTTGCATTCTCGAGGCATGTAGTTTTAAAAGAGGCGTATTGGTAGATCAGATTGAGGCGGTTAAGAATTGGGTTCGGCCTATCTCTGTGATGGAAATTAGGAGTTTTGTGTGGCTCGATAGATACTGTCATCGATTTATGAAGAACTTTGCTTCTATTGCCACTCACTTGACAAATTTGACCAAAAAGGACATTACATTTGAATGGACTGCAAAATGTGAGAAGGGCTTTCAAAAACTCAAGACTATCTTGATCACAACACCTATTCTAGCACTACCGGTGGAAGGTAAATTTTTTATAGTTTATTGTGATTCTTCACATTCTGGTTTGGGTGCGGTGTTGATGCAGGATAAGAATGTCATAGCGTATTCATAATTCCGCATGAACCCTGTGATTTGAGTTATAAATCTTAAAAAGCTTTTCCATTTCAACACTTCAGTTCTTAAACTGAGTTTTGAGAAAGTAAAGATGAGTTTTGATAAAAGAGTTTTCTAAAACATGATTAGTATGACAATCGAGTATGCAATCAATGTATGAGAAGTATGGTATCTAGATATGCCATTAATGTTTATGCAGTATGACTTCCCAAGTCATCAATGATTATATTGTAATATGATTTGGAAATGTTTTGAGAAAGAGCAGAGTTGAATTCATTTTCTTTAAAATGATATATGGGATTTAAGTATTCCCAAGAGTAAATCTTTTCACATTTAATATGAGAGGGAACTAAGATCTGCGATAGTGTTTTGAGAATTTTCAGTACCAATTCTTTTAAGAGATAGATTTTTGAGTAGTATTGAGCACTGATTAGGGGACGAGTTTGAGTTCAGATAATTCAAAGTCTCCATAAACCGTGTAGCCAGTATTGGTAGAAAAGAGTCATACTTTTTAGATGATTGCTTAGTGATTTTTAGCATAGACTAGTGGATCTACTTAGTAGTTAGGTTCTATACCCCCAGTAAGGTATGTATAAGACGACCCTGGCAGCGTGAGGCAAAACGTTGTATAATCACTTAGCTCATAGTGATGGTTGTCAGTTAGAGAAACTCCTGCATAAATATTTTGTATTCTTATATACACAGATTTTACTTTATGTTTTCATGTACAAACAAAATTTATATTGTATCCTTGCATACAAACTGATTTACTATTGAATTTTTCAATACATTGAGTTGCTTTCTATTGTTTTAAAAGTTTTCTATATATTGCATTTGTATTGTTGCTTTATATTGAGTTTAATATCCAAAGTTGAGTGTGTAGAAGTTGAGTATCCAGAGTTTAGTACCCAAAGTCGAGTATCTTATAATTGAGTTGTGCCTTATTTCAATGAGTTGAATATCTTATTGTTGAGTTGAACCATATTTCATTGAGTTGAATATCTTATCATTGAGTTGAGCCCTATTTTCTCTGAGTTGAGTTGAACTATGTTTCTTTGAGTTGAGTTGAGTTGAGAGAGTTAAGAAGAGGTAAGTATGTTTCTATTCCACAAGTTCAATCTTATGTTATGCTTTAGAATTACCCTTACATGCTCGTACATTCCATGTACTGAGCCATTTATCCTACATCGTTTCATGATGCAGATATAGGTACTCAGGATCATCAAGAGGCATTTCGTTGATACCACATTCAGTTCAGTTAGCTATGGTGAGCCTCCTTTATTCCAGAGGGTTTCACCTGTACTTTCAGTTATATCAATTGTTAGGATGTCGTGGGTCTTTTCCCAACTTCCATCTTTGTCAATTAGAGATTCATAGATATACAATAGAGTTTTAGAAGTCTATACATTTATTTTGTTAAATGTTTTAAAGACTTAAGTTGTCTATTTTATGGCGAGTTAAATATATTATTTTTATTTAGAGTTATTCATTTAAGTTAATGATTTGTAATTGAGTTTAATGAATTTTATTCAGTTTTAAGCTTTATATGCTTGAGTTAGTCTTCCGCTTGTAGTTAGCCAGGATGAGGGTTAACTTGGGGATTAGAAATGGTTTTTGAGTGTCGGCCATGTCCAGGGTGTAGGCTCGGGGCGTGACAGACAATTGCCACGAAAATAACAATAACAAGGATATATAGTTAAAGAAACAATCTAGGAGTGTGGGGGGTTAACATTGACTTCAAAAAGGGGTTAAGGTGCTTGCTCAAAAATTACTAAATAATCATGGATAAGCTAGGTCATCATTACTATACTAATCATCCTTCGGTCTCAAAGTATCATATCAAAAAATCTCCTTTCGATCTCATTTATGCAAGTTACACATTAGCCCATTACATTACAATAACCTCTTTATCAAGCAGATTTCGCAACAAAGATAAGTCTACAAATTCTTTTTCAAGTGAAAATAGAGAGAACCAAACCCACATTTCTAGTTTCAAACTATTCAACCACTTCTATTAACCCCTTACGAGCATCAATCGAAGATCTAACATAGGGTTAAGCTCAACACCTTAACCCATCAGTTAAGTTCATGCTAAACAGTTCAAATCCTTGACTAAATAACAATAAAACAAAGCAAGAGACCAAACCTACTAAAAAACAACAAAACTAAACCCCATAATCACACCCCTTGACCTTTAGGGTTGAAGCCACAGATGATAAAATGGAAATGAATTATACCTTAAGTTAATTGAGCCTTTAATTTTCAGATAATGAACATTAATTTTCAATACTCTCTTTGAATTTAACCTTTAAATGTTGATTATAAAGATAATGAAAATCCTAAAAGACTAAGGGGGATGGAGAAAAGCTCTCTTTTCAAGTCTAAAAAGTTGGAATGTATAAACTTTACATTTTCTCTCTCTAATTTACTATTTATTGTTTCCTCAAAAATAAATTTGGAATGCTCTCACTATATGTTCGGCGACATTGGCCGGATCCTTCTAACACATTCGACGGATCGCCGTTTGCTCCTTCTACTCGCCCTTTTTTTTTTCTTGGATTTTAGGTATATTGATTCTCAATAAGCAGACTTGATTAAGTCTTACTTTTCCCATTAGGCGTATCGCCAATAACTACCTTGATCACCTTCTCAACATTCATTTTTAGCTCTAGAGTCTGTCACGTTATCGGTGAAACTCAACTCTCCTTTCCTAGTTCGGCGAGTCGACGAATTCTTCTCTTCTCATTGACTTGGGTTGACCCATTTTTACTGAACACTACCAACTTCGAGGAATCAACCATTTCGGCGATTCTCCCTTTTTCTTTTGACAAGCTTCAGCTTCTGAGTTATCATTAATTTTCAATATTTTTGGTATTCCTTTCAAGTGTTCATCCTCGATTACCCTTTGGCCTTCGTAGTTACAAATAATTAAAATATCATCATAATAAGACATAATTAAGCATTGAGGACACTAGTTGTTGAACTAAATAAGCCTCAAATGAGTGTAAATTTACCATTAAGCAACACCCCTAACTTAAACTTTTGTTTTTCCTCAAGTAACTCAAGAACACAATTAGTTCAATAGGAGTGTCTACCACAATTCTCAATGACAGCTAACATTCAAGTGACACTACAAAACTACTCTCACTCAAATGCAACACTCAATCATGATCAGAAAACTTAAAATGATTACTAGCCTATATCAAACTAAGTTCAATGTCACTATAGCTTCTACTCTAGTAAAAAAAACACATTTCAACAAATGCATTTAACTACCCTCACATAAAGAGCGATTTCATGCTCTAACAAAGTAAGTCCATAAAGAAGTTAGGAATCAACACAACTCTCACTCACCAAAATTGAAATACATGCATGATTTATCACATAGGTTTGCCCATATCTTCCAATCATTATACAACGTAGTTCATGCAAGATCTGAAGGTTTTTAGGCTTGTAATGGGGTTGAGGGTTAAGGTATGGTCAATTTGTCTTAGTGAATTCTCCTTTTCAAAGCAATGTTGCAATTATCTTCACCTTTTCTCAACTTTTTCATTCTTTTCACAAGGTTTTTAAAAAGTTGTATAGTATGGTTGCAAACCCTCATAAGATAGTCACAGAAAGGTATGGACATTTGGGTATTGTCTCAAAATATGTGCCCAAGATCATTTCTTGCATTGACCAAATCTAGAAAATTGGAGTAACAAGGCAAATTCTAGGATTCAACAAGCATGATTTCAAGAAAAACACCACAACATAAGACATTTCAAACACAATTATTTAGCATAGACCAACAAAACAAAAAGGTTACATGTGATGTTCATTGCAAGGCTCACATCAAAACGCAGCTAGTCAACACATATTCAAAAGGATCATTCAAAAGTGTAGCCACATTGAATTCTTCTTGCAATACCAATACTAAACACAATTCACATCATGAATAATATCCAAGACATTGATATAAAACATAATTGATTCTAGAACATTTTCAATAAAAACTCAAGCATTTCCCAAACTTCAAAACATAAGGGGTATATGATAGAGAGACAAAAGTGCTACATAGCACAAGGTAGGCATCATAAGCACCTCACACCCCACCAAAACACAGATGCGGTACCCTCAATGCAAATAAAGGAAATAAATATTCTTAGATTGTCTGACTTCATGGTGCATGGAAGACTATCACATTTTCTTAAGAGGGCAGCAAATGGCCCAAGATTGTCGAGCAGGTTGGCGGATAGCCGAAATGGGAGGGATCGCAGACCATGCCTATAACACATGGGAACTCACTTTCTAACTCGGCGAGTTGAAGATTGAACGCCAACTCGAATAGGTGAATTGCCGAAATATTATGCTTGTCACTGAAGTTGACAGTACACCCTTAAGTCGTGCAGCCGATTGGGCGAATTGAGTCGGGTTTGCCGAAAAACATCAATGGATCACCGACTTTTTGGTGTGCATCACAAAATATGGCAGTATTTCCACAAAGTTGAGCTTCCCAAGGGGCGAACCCCTCGGACCTTCTCTTAGCGACTTCAGGTAATCACCGAGTTAAGATACATATAACCTATTTTCTTTCCATCATACACAAGTTACACACACATTATTGAAAACAACTATTAGTTTTGTTGCCACATAACAAGAGCTTGATTTAACGTCAAACCACGATGTGGACATGCTTGTCACACATCATCAAAGTACACCACTTTAATAACTCTCACAACACGACCCTTTTCGGAAAAGAGTTTCAACCTTTGGCCGTGAACTTTTAATTTGACACCCTTGATCTCTTCAATTTCAATTGTTTCGTTCCGAACCAACTTAGTTTCCATATATGGACCAGTCCACTTCAAATTTAGCTTACTCGATAAAACTTTCAGCCTTGAATCTAAAAGGAGAATAAGCTCACCAACCTCAAAATCCTAGTGTAGGATCTTGGCATCGTGCCAATGTTTAACTTTGTTTATATAGAGTGCGGAGCTCTCATATGCATCCAACCGAAATTTATCTAACTAAAGCAACTGATCAACACATTTTTTTAAGGCCATTTCCCAATTGAATTTCACCTTCTTTAACGCCGATAAGGCTTTGTGCTCTGATTCGATAAGTAAGTGGCAATACTTCTCAAACACTAGATGGTAAGTTGACATGCCAATGGGTGTCTTATATCTGTTTTGTAGGCCCAAAGCGCATTATCAAGTTTGTTAGAGAAAGGGAACAAAAAACCAAATCCATAGACATCGAATAGCTTTGCTTCAAGAATCTGTGAAAGAGGCAATTCATGTCTTGTAGAAATACTCCCTTACATCTGGTACTGCACATAAATCTTGGAAAAGGCATGAGCATCGCATTACACCATAGGGAAGTAATAACTGAATTGCTAGACCTTAGAGGCTGTATGGATTCCTCCATGATGCCAACTACGGGTGAAGCGTGGCAAGCCTCAAGAATTGCACGTGCTTCTATTTCAGGATCACACCATCGAATAACAGGATCAACAAACTCTTTGAAAAGGTAAGGTTCATCCCACACATAATTTTTAACATCAAATAAGAATTTTATCTTTTGGTAGTTGTTCAGCCCCTCAAGCATCCATCCACACACGGTAAAATTTGCATAATCAACGTACCATGGTATAGTAGTATGGGAAATCATCATCACCAACTCATCGGGATATATATATATATTTTTTTTAATTTGGGACTTCATTGCTTTTTACAAAAAAGATGATTATCCCACGATTTTAATCCGAGCACTATCAAATGTTATATTACAACAACACATACTACAATAACGGGGATATTTAGCTACAAATAAAATTTATTGGCACGACACAAAATTATTCACTTTCCGCGACAAAAATTATATTATTGTTCAAATGAATGAGCAAAATACTTTTTGTGACGAAACATATAATTTTGTAGCAATTTTTTGTTCACTAAAGTCTTCAATCAAAAATATAATTTGGCATCATTTATTATATATCATAGTGGAAAATTTTAAGCTTTTAGTGACACGTTATTTTGTCACTAATAATATATCCAATTCATGACAAACTGTTATTTTTGTTAGAATAGTTATAATTTTAGACACGAAAAGATTCATCATAAAAAAGAAATTATTGTAAAAGTGATAAATTAGAGTTTGTAGTTAAATATTATAACATTTAACGATGAACTCTATTTTCTAGCTAAAACTTAAAAATTTAACTATGAGCTCTATTATGTAGCTCAAACTTAAAATATTTAGCTATGAATTCTAATTTGTAGCTGTTGCAAAAAAATACTTTTTTGTGACAAAATATTTCGTGCCCAAATATGTTACAAATTTTAAGTCGATTAATACTTTCACAAATTGGATACATTATTAGTGACAAAATAATGTGTTACTGATAACTTTAATTCTGTCACTAATGATACTTAATAAATAGCGCCAAATTATTTTTTTATGGAAAACTTTAGACTACAAAATTTTCTACGAAATTGTATATTTCTTCACTAAAAGTATGTTGCTCATGCTTTTAAACATGGAATATAGTTTTTGTCATAAAAAGCGACTATTTAGTGACAAATTATGTGTGGCACCTAATAATTTCATTGCTAAATATCACATTTCAAATACGGTTTTTCAACCTTGGTATGGTCATTATGAGTTTTTGGTAATGTCGTTTGGTTTGACTAATGATCCGGCCGTATCTATGGACTTGAGATATAGAGTGTTTAGACAATATATAGACATGTTTGCGATTCTATTTATAGATAGCATCTTGTTTTACTCTAGGTGTGAGGATGAACATGTCGATGATTTGAGGATTGTGTTGCAAATCTTCAAGGACCAACAACTATTTACAAAGATTAGTAAATGTGAATATTTGTTGAGGTCCGTAGGTTTTCTTGGTCACACTGTTTTCGGTAAGGATATTGAGGTATATACTAAGAAGACAAATGCAGTTAAGAGTTGGCCTAGACCTCTATCCCCTTCAGATATTAGAAGTTTATTGGGTTTGACTGGTTGTTATAGAATGTTTATGAGAAAGTTTTCTTCGATTGCTTCCCCATTGACAGCATTGAACCAAAAGAAAGAGAAGTTCTTATGATCGGAACCATATGACAAGAGTTTAAAAGAATTAAAATATAGACTTACCTCCGCTCCGGTGTTGGCTTTATTGGAAAGCTCTGACGGGTTTATTCTTTATTGTGATGCTTAAATGATTGGACGAGTGTGTGTTCTTATGGAAAATGATAAGGATGTTGCTTATGCTTCAAGGAAACTTAAAATTCATGAAAAGAACTATCCCATCCATTATTTAGAACTAGCAGCATTTGTTTTTGTCTTAAAGATTTGGAGGCATTATTTTTATGGTAATCATGTTGATCTTTTTACAGAACACTAATGTTTGCAATATGTGTTCAAGAAAAAGGATCTAAATCTTCGCCAAAGGAGGTGGCTTGAGTTGCTAAAGGATTACGATATGAGTATCCTCTATTACCCTGGTAAGGCAAATGTGGTGGCAGACTCTATTAGTTGACTATCAATGGGCAGCATTTCTCATTTTAAGAAAGGTAACAAGGAGTTGGTTTGTGATGTTCATAGATTGGCCCGATCAAATATTCGATTGGTTGATTCAAGTGAGGGGGGTGTTATTGTTCATAATGGTTCAGAATCATTTTTTGTCACAGATGTGAAAGCCAAGCAAAGGTAAGAGAATTTCTGAATCTAAAGCAGGAGTTTATGACTGTGCAAGAGCACAACTTATGTTCACTTAGCTATCCCGCTATGCTCCGGAGATGGTGGCTGATATGAGGAGCATTGATCTTAGACGTATTTATATTCCCAAGTTTACAATAGTTTCCCATGAATTTGATTGAATTAATAAATAATATTCAGCCTATTAGCTTGATGTTGTTAAACTTGCGATGATTATGCACTAAAACATATGGTTAGTTGTTTTAGGAACTCATGAGGGAATTGGAGTTAATATGGAGAAAGAATGAGCAAAGAAATGTGAAAATTCGCAAAGGTAGGAATCACCCATGGCTAGAGCACTGGTTGGCGCAGTGCGCCACTTGTGAAACATCAGAAAAGGCTTCATGAGGCTTTGAGAGGCACGACGCGTCAGGCTTTGGAATTCAGAGAAGGTTGCCTGGCGCTCTGAGAGAGGTGACGCACCACAAGCCAATTTTCAGAAGACAGTGCTTGGCGCACTGGTAGGCGCGACTCCCCACCATTATTCTTACTTTTTAGCGAAAATCTTATTAGATAGGAATCCTTGTTGGTTTAGAAGTCAATGCTCTTTTTTCTAACTTCTATAAATAGACCATTAGGGCTATATTGTAGGGAGTTTGACATTTTTTTGGTGTGCAAGAGCAAGTTTCATTATTTGTAATAGGTTTCAATCTTCTACCTCTTCTATTTTCCGGAAATCGCATGAATAGTTGTATTTTGTGGTTTTCTAATAGTATGAGTGGATAAATGCCTTTGTTTTGGGGTTGTAGCTACGAATCGAATGTTGAATATTTAAGGTCTATGAATTTATTCTTGGTTGTCATTACAAGTTACTTCTCTATTCTTGTTTTAGTATTTTATGCTTGATCAACAGAAGATAATTCTAATGTCTATTATTAAAATCGAGAGAGGAGAGGGTAGATAGACCAGAGAATATAGAGAGCTTGGTCATCCGTTAAGTTGAGGTGATTTGTGTTTAGGAGTGACGTCCGAACGAACAACTTGCTTGATTACAAAAAAGGATGAAATATAAATGCTCGCCAGTTAGGCCTGTACATCCCCACTCAACAATGGTGTTAGACAGCTTACTGGAGTTGGCGACTAGAGGTCGAGAGACCCGACTCATACAATTAACCCTGTAAACTAGTAACTTGACAACTAAAATTATTTCTAAGCCAAAAATATGGTACATGAGATTAATTACATGTTGCAGCCCTGGAATTGTCCTTTATTCGCTTAAACATCATCTTAATGTCGTTCGCAATTAGTTACTTTTAATCTACTGCATAATTATGAATTTTAGTGAAACAATCATCACCATCTTTTTCAATGGTTACTTTTATTTTATTTGTAGAATTGAATGTTAAATATAAATTGATAATAAATCCCTTGGGAATGATATATGGTTTCTTTAATAAACTATATTACTTGATAGACCACGTATACATGCATGTATATTAGGGTATCCCGAAGTATACAACATACGTGAAGGAGATAGTGGCTCACAGATTAAGAGAAGGCTCACAGATTATGAAACTGTAACACTTACTGAGGACTGTAGCTCTAGAATTTGAAATAGACTACCCAAAAAGTTAAAATATTCAGGTAGTTTTACTGTATAGATTACCATTGGGAAAACTGTTCATGCCCGGGGTTGTGTGATTTGAGTGCTAATATTAATCTTACGCCCTTATCAATGTATAGAAAGCTTGGGATGGGTAGTCCAAAACGAACAACTGTCTATCTCAAACTCACTGATAGGTCCATTGCTAGGTTGGAGGGGTTAGTAAAGGATGTGTTATTACAAGTAGGTTTCTTGATTTTTTCGGTGGATTTTATGGTTTTAGACTTTGAACCCGATTATAAAGTTCCATTCATTTTGGTACGTCCGTTTTTGGCCATGGGGAAGGGATTGATTGATGTAGCAGCAGGCCAATTAACTGTGTGGGCTCATGATAATGTTGAAGTGTTTGGTGTCTACCACACCTTAAAATTGCCCTCTATCTATGAAGAGTTGTCTTCTCCTACGGTTGTAGATAACATAGTAGAATTGCATTTAGTTGTGCCTGAAGATCCCTTAGAAAGAGTGTTAGTGGGCCTTGAGGTAGATGGAGATACTGAAGCTCAAGATATAAATACATGTTTGAATCTGGCATTCGTGGATAGTCACAAGCATAGAGTCGAGCCATTAGATCATGACTTAGGGCCTCCACCCAATCCCTCAATCGAATAAGCTCCTAAGTTGGAGTTGAAAACTCTACCTGCTCACCTAAGGTATGCTTATTTGGGTACTAACGAAAGTTTACATGTAATACTTTCTACAGATTTGTCTGAAATACAAGTTGATGCAGCATTGAGGGTCTTGAAGCTAAGAAACAAAGCTATTGGATTGAAGATGGTTGTTATTCATGAGATAAGTCTGGCATTATCTATGCACATAATCTACATGGAAGACGATCACAAACCAAGTTTACAACATCGATGTAGGGTAAATCCTTTAATAAAAGAAGTGACGAGAAAAAATAAAGTGGCTAGATGCTGGAATTGTGTACCCGATCTCTGATAGTAAGTGGGTAAGTCCTGTGCAGTGTGTTCCTAAGAAAGGAGGTATGACAGTGGTAAGGAACGAGAAAAATGAGTTGATTCCTACTAGAATAGTGACCAGATGGAGAATTTGTATGGCTTACCAAAAACTAGATAACGCCACCCAAAAAGATCACTACCGAGTTCCCTTCATTGATCAGATGGTTGACCGACTAGAATGGCAGGAGTACTAGATGGGTATTCCGGAAATAACCAAATTTTTATTGCACCCGAGGATCACGAAAAGACAACGTTCACTTGTCGTTATGGTATCTATGCTTTCAAACGCATGCCATTCGGACTTTGCAATGCACCAATGACTTTTCAAAGGTGTATGATGGCCATATTTCATGATATGGTGGAAGACTTTGTAGAGGTGTTCATGGAGGATATCTCTATCTTCAGGAAGTCTTTTAAGTTATGTCTCCGAAATCTTGATAAAGTAAATTCTATGTGTGAGGACACTATCTTAGTGCTAAATTGGGAAAAGTGACATTTTTTGGTTAGAGATGGGATAGTGTTGGGTCATAAGGTGTCGAAGTTGGTATTAGAGGTTGACAAAGCCAAGGTAAAAGCTATTGAAAAATTGCCCCCTCCTATTTCTGTAAAAGGGATACGAAGTTTCCTTGGTCATGAAGGTTTTTACTAGAGATTCATCAAGGATTTACCCGAGATTGAAAGACCTATGTGCAGTCTTTTGGAGAAGGAGGTGAAATTTGATTTTGATGAGATGTGCTTGAAAGCTTTTTAGATAGGAAAGAGGAACTTGATTGAGGCTCCCATCTTAATTGCTCCTAATTGGGAATTACCATTTGAACTCAATGTGTCATGCAAGTGACATACCAGTGGGTGAAGTGTTTGGACAAAGAAATGATAAGGTGTTCCACTCGATCTATTATGCAAGAAAGACCCTAGATTCTGCACAAGCTAATTACAGAGTGATTGAGAAGGAGATTATTGCTTTAGTGTTTGCCTTTGACAAGTTCAGATCGTGTTTGGTAGGTACTAAGGTGATTGTTTTTAGTGACCATGCAGCTATTAGGTACCTATTAAACAAGAAGGATGCTAAACGAAGAGTGATTCGGTGGAGAAGATGCATTTCGGGGTATGAAGTTCGAAAAGTGCTCGAAAGTTGTCATGCTAGTCCATATGGAGGACACCATGGAGGAGAGCCTACGACGCATAAGGTACTACAATTTAGTTTCTTTTGGCCCTCGTTATTTAAAGATTTTTTTTCTTTTGTGAAGTGTTGTGATAAATTCCAAAGGTTGGGTACTATTTCAAAAAGACATAAAATGTCGCTAAGTAACATTCTGGAGGTGGAAATTTTTTATGTGTGGGTATTGACTTTATGGGTCCCTTCCCACCATCTGTGGACACCAATACATACTTTTGGTGATTGATTATGTGAGTAAATGAGTTGAGGTTGTTGTTGTTCCTTCGAATGATCAAAGGGTTGTTATCAAGAAGCATATTTTCACTCGCTTTGGCACTCCAAGGGAAATCATAAGTGATTGAGGTAATAATTTACTTACCCATCTAGTGAAAAATCTTCTTGCTAAGTATGGTATTCGTCATAAGGTTGCTACAGCTTACCATCCTCAAACGAGTGGCCAAGTGATAGTTTCGAATAGAGAGGTAAAGCAAATTTTAAAGAAAATGGTGATTGCAAAAAGGAGAGATTAGTATTAGAAGTTAGATCATGCGTTGTGGGAATATAGGACTACTTATAAGACACCCATAGGGATTTCTCCCTATCACATAATGTTTGGCAAATCATGTCATCTCTTGGCGGAATTAGAAGACCAAGCTTATTGGGCGATTAAGATGTTAAATCTTGACCCCGAGCTAGCCGATAGGAAGAGAGTGAATCAACTACATGAAATTTTGGAGTTTAGGCTCCATGCATATGAGAATGCCAAGCTCTTTAAAGAAAAGACGAAAAGGTGGAATGAAAGCACATTGTTCCTCGTAGTTTCACTCTGGGAGAAAATGTACTACTCTTTAACTCTAGATTGAGGTTATTCCCCAGAAAACTAAGGTCTAAATTGAGTGGTCCTTCCGAAGTGGTGAAAATGACACAACATGAGGCTGTTGAACTTAAAGGTGAAATTGGCCCTACGTTCTTGGTAAATGGGCAAAGGGTGAAACACTACTTTGGTGTAGATTCAGATCCTGATTGGGAGGCTCTTGAGCTAAATGATGAATCATACAAGCTGAGTCATGCCGCGACATTAAATCAGGTGTTACACGGGAGGTAACCCGTGAACAATATGTATTAGATAAGTAGTTTCTTTTCAATTTTGCAATTTGTGGTTTAGCGTAGTTTCAATTCTTAGAATCTAGGAAGTATATTTATTTATTAGTTTTAGCTAGATAGGAGTTTCATTATTTGTAACATAGTTTGTAATAGTGAAAAAGTTAAAAAATAAATAAAATTTGGGCGTACTGATTGGCGTGCCGCGCAAGGAAGTAAGCTTCAGAGAAGTTGTCGTGGCACATTGTACGGAACGCCTTACCAGGAGTGCAATTTCAGAGCGCCTTTAGTGGCGCAACACTGGTGCATCGCGCCCCAGTCTAGTTTTCTCGAAAAACCGGGTTTTAACCAAGTCCAACCCGACCTAACCCCTCTTCAATCCCCAAATGCTTAATTCATTCCCCCCACTCCTAAAATTCAACTGCCCTAGCCCCTAAACTCTTTCAACTATTCTTCTTCCTCTTCCCTTCCTCTCCAAATTCCTCTATTAAAACCCCACTAAACCTTAAAACTTCCAACTTCCTAAACCCTCCTTCTTTCCCACTCTCCCTATAAAAACCAACACTCCATCATCCTTCTTTTCCTTCCCTCAAGTATTAATCTTCCAACTCTCTCTTACCACTCTCTTCTCTCTCTAAACCAATTTGTTTTTATTCCCCATTCTTCAACCCACACTGCTATCCGACCCCACCCTTCTTCCCTTCTATATTTTTTCTTTTATATTTTTTTCTTAGTCGAAGTAGGTACCTGTAGCACCCAAAATAAAGAAAGTTGCAAGCAGAGCGTGTTAGAAGCAGAATAGGAAAGGTGAAGCTTCCGAGTCTTCTATTGGCCGAGAACTAGTTCAAAAATACGGGAAGAATGTTGTGGAAAGATATGGGCAGGAGTGGTTTAAATGCAAAAAAGAAACTAAGTACATGGGGGATGCGTATGTAAATGAGGTACGATTGCAATTCTAATTTCCCATATTTTACAATACTGAGAATACTATGGGCTGTGGTTTATATTTGAAAATCTGGGGGATTGTAACTTGTCGTTGGTTTGGAAGTACTATACCAACTGGCTCACTGAGACTAGGTCTAATAAATCTGTTCCAAATCGGGGTAGGGATGTGAAGTTTACTGCACAAACACTGAATGAATTGTTAGGTACCACGAACTATGATACTAAAGAGCTTGATAAGTTAAAAGATGAACCCCCTTATAGAGATATACGTCATACATTGTATGGCGTGGAATCGACTGCTAGATGGGATATGAGCAAGGATACTGGGAGCCATTCCACCCTTCATTTTGCTAATTTTAATCAAGTTTCGCGTGTGTAGTTGAAAATCCTATGTAGTGTATTGTTGCCACCCAAACATCATTCGGATTTGACGCAGGTTAAGCTAGTGTTGGTGTATATGTTGATGAAGTGTATGCCCATTAATGTTGGGGAACTTTTGAGACAAAAAATGATGAAGTTCAGAAACAATCTGAGGTTTAGATTTTTCTACAAGGGGATGATAACCCATTTTCTGAGGGATGAGGGAATTGAGGAAGAAGCGATTGACCTGACTGTTGCTTTCGACCCCGACTTAACTGGTAAAATTGTACATGTGACTCGGACCAAGGCATTAGACACATCCCATAGACCTGTCTTGTAAGCCCAAGAGCAGCAGGCTCGAGATGACAGCATGATGGCTAGGATGTTTGGTATGGAAGAATTGCAGCTTAGAATTGGGGGCCGCCCGGTCAAGGATTAGGAGATGGAGACCCTGGTGGATCACTACCCATTGGCGGACAGTGCAACTTTTCTATGAAGGACTGGTCCCGCTTTTCAGGAGCCTCTAGATGATGATAAGGCCATAACGGATGAAGAGAGGAATGGGGAGGATGATGTTGATGCCATAAATGATGAGGATAATTCCTTAATGGTTTTTGATGGTTGTCGTGACGAAGACGAGGCCTGAGGGAGTATTCATATCTCTATACTTTATTTTAATTGTACACTGGGATAGTGCTAATTTTTTAGTGTGGGGTGGGTATTATATCTCTGTTGTTTATATCTTTGAAATGCTTTATCGGGTGTAGTTTTAGTTTAGTTTAGTTTTATGTAAAAAAATTTATTTTGGGTTCCTCAACATTTGTTTACCGTATTTTTTCTGAGGATAGTCCCTTTGAACCGAATAGGATTAGTTTATTACTTTATTGAGTCATAGAAACATCGTAGGAGTGACAATTCCTAATGATGGATGGATGACGACCGTCTTAAGGGAAAATTAGTCATATAGAGGAGTAGAATTTAAAAATAGACCTTGGTATTTTGAAACTATGTCCGAAAAAGTTAGCCAGACGTCATGGGTAGTCAAAATTGGAAAGATGCAAAAGAATGATAACCTTGAAACAAGCATGTTTTCTCTGTTTTGGATCTAGATAAAAATAAATGGGCTTAATTGTGTAGTAGTACCGTAATGCAAGTTGTATGAGTATGCTATTTGATAAATCCTTATGTGTGTTGTGATGCCATGTTTGGTGAGTTATTGTTAGTTCTTGCTTTAATTGATATCTAGAACTTGACCGGTGTGTGTGAATGAGTAGCTTGTATGAATAAGGAAATGTGATTGAAGCGTTTCTTTGAAAAAGCCAATTCTTGACTCTAATTGTATACTGATGAGTCCACAAATTGGACTCATTTAGGGCTTGAATTTGACAGAAATAGTGTACTCAAATGTTTATTTTGTCTCAATATCTGATGAAAACTCTTCAGTTTCAGGTATTTGATGTTTTAGTGGAAACATGGACACTTAAGTGCAAAAAGGAACAAAAAGGCTGAAAAGAACGAAGAAGCATCAGCATCAGCATCGCTTAGCACACTTGGCGATTCGTTGAAGGGACGCACTCCGCCCTTTGTTCCAGTAGGTGAAGCCCTGAAGGAGTAGGATCAAAAAGGCGATGATAGGAGCAGTCGGCATTTCGCCGATTAATTCCATGAAGCAGTATTATGTCGCCCAATGACACAGGGCACGACGATGTTGAAGGCTATAGCATGATGACGACGACCTACACCAAAGGGTGAATCGCTGAGTTAATCGGCGATTCTGACTAACCTCGTCGAAAGATCAGCCAACACTATTTTCTAAAGTCTATAAATACAAAACTTCTTATTAAATTTTTGGAGATTCGAACATTTTATTTTAAATTTAACAATAGAATAGTACTTTATTGGACATTTTCTCCCAAGTTTGGAGAAGGTTTTTTTGGGAGACTTGAAGAAAGAAGGATTTCATCTTCCTCAAGTTTGAAGTGGATCTTCTCTATTCTTCTTCCTTTGCTTAAATCAAGGTTTAATTCCTTATACCCAATTGCTTTTAGTATCATTTTAGGTGTATTTTTTTATTTCTTGATGTCTTACTAAAACCCCCATTCTTGGGGTGTGATTTAGCAAATTTGTGTTGATATTATTGTTGGGTCTTGCTTTCTAATAGGTTAGATGTATTTTAATGATGATTTCACCTAATGGTTGTGGTTTAATTTAATGGGTTTTTTGTTGCAAATACCAAACCATCCATGTGTTTTTGGTTTACCCGATAGGGAGGTCGCGAAACCAAGACTGCTAGACTGATGGCCTAAGGAGTGGGTCGACATGAGGTTCAGCCCGAGAGGATGAGCCCTAGTCCCATATCCTAACACTCAGCTCGAGAGAGTGAGTGGGGTAAGACGTAGGATGGCCTTCATCCGGCAAATGGGTGTCCGAGATGAACACATTTGAAACGGGGTAAGTTGCCCGAGAGGGAACTTATTTCCATCTGAAGCTTAGCCTAGTCACTATTATCTTGTAATTTCCTATCGAAAGCATGTACCCAACAATTTATCTCAACTTGTATTGAGGTCACACCCCAAGAACTTGTCCCCATACTTGATTTTCTTGTTATTTTGTTGTTTTTACTACTTGTGACAAAACCCCCATTTCATATTTGACACCTTTGTGTCACCTCTTTTAATTACAATGTTTTTAATCGTTAATGTCTTTAGCTACGACTAATTAGAACTAAATGTTATTTTTCTATTAATTCTCAAAACCACTCCCTTGGGACACGACCCCAACCCTTGGTTGCATTACTATATTATCGACGATCGTAGACACTCGTACCATAGGTTAGTGTCGTTTGTCACGATAAGCATCAAAATGGCGCCGCTGCCGGGGAATGTTGTTATATGAGAATTTTTAGATTAATATGATTTTTGTTCTTCTTAGTTGTAGTGTCACTAACTTTACTTTTAGTTTTGTTTTTGTTGAGTTGTTCATTTAGATGATCATGGCTGAGCAGAGTGGTGGGAATTTGGTGAAATGAGCCAAGGAGTCCAAAAATACCTCAGGCTGGCCGCGCTGGTATCTCAGCTAAATGACTTGGCCACTAAAATCTCAATGGTGGAAGTCCAATACAACAACAAGGGGAGGTATATACTTCCTCATGATCGGCGAAAGTCTAGAGATGGGGAAAAATCGTGTCGTGGACTCACTTCAAATCATTCTCCAAAAGATCACTGATCAAGATCAGGTGTTGGAAGAAATGAAAGAGAATATTGAATTGTTGAATCAAATGATTGGATCTCACTCTAGATCAATCCAGCTAATCAGGTCAGTCTTGCGTTTTGCAGTGCCTCATCTCCACCCAAATGACATATTGGGGTCACCTAGTGACGCTAGTCCTAACCCCAATAACGGAAAATGAGAAAGGACTTGCGTCGTTCCATGACATTAACTAAGGCGCTTCTTGGGAGGTAATCCAAGGTGATGTTGCTTTATGTTATTCTGTTCGAATAATGGTGTGCTGATTATGTAGGCTAAAGTGAGAAATATGTTGAAAAGTGCAAGTTGGAGAGCCAAGGATCCAGTTGGGGAATCGCCGAACCTATCGGCAATTCCAATTTAATCCACTATTGTGATCCAAAAATAAGGGATGTCCTGTAAAACTCGGCGAGATGAGTATGCGTTCGGTGCGTCGTCGAGTTGATCGGCGACAAGACAAACGTCGGCAAATGGACGAGAACTAAACGGTTATATACAGGCCAAAAGTTTAATTTTTTAATCTCTCACTTTCCATCGTTTCAAACTCCTCAAAATCACACCACAGGTACTTTTTCTTAGATTCTTACCTTAAATTAGTATTTTAGTCCGTGACTAGTGCTTGGGATTGGATTTCTTTGCTACCTAGCATTTCAAAAAGCAATTTGATTAGGATCAAAGGTTAGTCTCTAAAACTCCAAATTTATTTTTGATAATTTTGCACTCTCTTGCATTTATACTATCAGGATGATGTGTGCTGAGCCTCTCTGATAGAAATAACATGTTGTGATGCTATTGTTAATTCAAAAAATTTTCTTGAAATGCTTTAATAGTCGAAGGCCTTAGTGTTTGTGCTTTGATTTGAATTAACTTGAAATGGGTGTTTCGTAGTCGTTGTTAGGTTCGTTGTGCTAAATAACAAAAAAGAAGTGGCCCATATTTGTGCTACATAACGAAAAGTGCTCAATGAAGGAATGGGTGACAAAATTCCTAAGGGTAATCGTAGTTAAATAGCCAAATTTGGCAAAATCGGAAGAAGTATGAGTATTCCAGGGTGATGGGAAGTATGTGTCTTGCGTAAATTTCGTGTATGCATGCTTTGATTTCGTTTCCAGGGGTTGTAAGGTTGATTATATGAAATAGGTTGAAAAATAGGCATGTTGAATCATTCGGCGGGGTGGGTCATTCTCGCCAAACGACTCGGTAGTTTGCCTACTGGTCTTAGATCGCCCTTCATTCATGTCCATAGTGCTGAGAGATCTGTAACTTTTGGTGGACATAGTAGTGATCGCCGAAAGTTGTCGGCGACTCGCCGATAAGACTTTAGACCGCCCTTTGCATGCCCTCTTTACCCTATTTCACTGTACCTTTTGGCGGACAACCTTGTCGTCACCGAAATTAGTTGACGTCTCTCCAAATAGACTTTTCTGTGCTACTTTTCCTAGATTTCAATTTAATCCCTTTGGCGAGTTCGACCTAGCTCGCCAAAGAGATTTGGCGACTCGCCGACTGGATCAGTGAGTCCTTCTGCAATAAGAATCTCTATATTTGTGTTGAGTTTCACCTAATCTGTTGATTTTTTACAGATATGGTACGCACAAACATAAACGAGCCACCTCAGAAAAAGGCAAAGGGAATTACAATAAATGAGTGAAGATCACGTGTTTCACATAAAAGACAGCAAGATCTCCCACCGGGAGATAAATGCAAACGAAAGAAGCATATCGTGAGAAAAGGGTCAGCAATTGAGCTAGATTTTTCTGAGCCGAAAGATGAACAACCCTTGATTCACAGACAAAATAGGCTCAGGGATAGACCTCAATCAACACCTATTAGAGTTACATCAATTGCAACTCCTCTGACTACCAAATCAGTGCTAGCCCCATCACCACCTTCAGTGGCCCCTGCCCCACTCGTAGCTCCACTCCACCCAGATTTCTAAACAGATTGAAAGGCGATGGTTTAAGAACCATTCTAGAAAAAAAGTTACTATATATGGAGGGTTTGGAAGGTAAGCATGCTGAGGTGCTTGACACACTCAAGTATCATGAGTTCGAGCAGTCTACTAGGCCACGGGGCCCTTACATCCCTTCCTGAGTTTGGGAATTCTTCTTAGCCTATGAGGAGTTTGTCCCGAAAAATAAGAAAAAGGCTAGTGTGTTCCGACCGGTGAAGTTGGTTATGGTTAGATGCAAGGAGGTAGAGTGTCACATCGAGCATATTCATACCGTACTGGGTCGACCGCTGCAGTCGGTACTACCCTGCCAGGGTTTTCCTATCGTTCTGTCCCTGGATGATTTGAAGGGTTGGTTAGCTTCGATGATTTCTGACAACACCCCGAGGAGGTTGGGTGCGGGAGCTCCTATTGAAAAGAGGGATGTCAACATCACCTCCCGGTATTGCTTTGGTTTCATCCGCTACACTAGCATGCCATCCTAGTATGAGTCCATTCAGTGTCATCCTAACGCGGCTTGCCTTGGTTATATTATGTCCAGAAGGCGGATCGACATGGGACTGTTGGTTTCACGGGAGATGGCTATGAGAGCAAAACAGACGCAGGCATCTCTACCTTTTCCTATTCTGATTACCGAGTTATGTCGGCGAGCCGGAGTACCTCGGGATCCTGCCAGGGATATAAAGGTCACACCGTCTTCTTCCACCGATATTCGATGTATAGAGGCCGAGTTCACACGAGAGGAGGTTGACAAAAGAAGATAAACCCCAGCAGATACTTCTCCAGAGGTCGATGTTGACTCATTCCCAGTAGAAGCACCCTAATCTACTCTGGCTTCGGAGCCTTCTAGTATACCCACTCCTTCTTCTCCTTCACATACTCCAGGTAGATCCTTTTCCTCCCAGCCTGCCAGGATCACTCAGGCCATGATCCTGATGATGGGGCAGTTGTCCTATTCAGCTGATGTGAGTACTACCCGATTGGAGAGGTCTGTTCCATGGATGATCAACAGGGCCATACTAGCAGCACTTACCCCACTTCAGACCACTATTAATACCCTGACAGTGAGAGTCATTGCTTGCGAGAGCAAGCAGGGGGAAGCATTTGAGGTGGTAGCTTTAAAAGCCGAGATTGTGAGTTTGAGGAAAGACGTAGACTACCTTAAGTCTACTGACTTCACTTCACTAATAAAGAGGGCAGATGATGAGGATGCTCCTGAGACCACCAGAGATGTGCAGGGGGTTGGCGCAACACCTGCAGAGTCGGATGCAGAGACCGATAAGGAGTTGATATCAATGGATGCTGAGGAGACATAGGAGAGCAGAGATGAGGGAATATTTAGAGACTTTCCAGATCTTATAGAGACGGTTGTGCAGCCGGTGATCCAGACATTGCCGACTGAGACGTCCATAGCAGCTCCTAGCGGATCTGGAACTGCTATTTAGTCTAAGACTACTCTGGGCACTGATGCCCATATACAAACTGCTCCATCAGCCACTGAGACCCCGAGAGAGAGAGAGAGAGACTGCATAGATAAGACCTTTCTTCACCCGTCTCTGTCTTATTATATATATTTTTTACTTTTGATACTTTTATTTGCATTTAAGGAAAAATTTCTTTGATTTGTGGTGGGGTGAGGTCCACACCTTTTGTGCTGATAGTTGTATTTTGTGTATATATTTGGGTTGTTCTGTTTTAAATTGTGTTAAAAACTGCTTTTCTGTGGATGTTTGAGCTTATGGCTCCTCTTATTTCTAATTGCTAAATGATTTGGATCATTTCAAAAACATTTGAATTTTGTCGCACATTTTAGCCACCGCCGTGGGTTGAATGTGATTGTTCTTGTGCAAAAAATTGAGTCTCAGTTTTGATCAATAACGATGACTTAAATAGTGCTTACAATCAAACAAACATGAATGTACGGCTACGATGACGCCAAATGAAGTTGCATAGACAATATGTGAACTCTTTGAATCTCGTTGTGATTAGCCATTTATCAAATTGATTCACGTGTCATCACTGTTGCACACTAGCGAAAGTGTGTAATCTTGTTTGACTTAACTGTCGATGCCTTGTGCGATGAGCTTACTTTGAACCATGCATGAATAAACCTGGAATTTGCCCCGTTAGTCTGATTGATTTAGAAAGATGTGCTCTTGAAATGATCTTAGGCAACTTTAAAGAGTGTGAGACAAATTTGACATATACCTCTTTTGTGGCCTACCCGTGAGCGTGTGAAACTCTCTTGATAGCCCTTTGAGCCTTAGCTTACTTTGGAAGAACCTTGATGAACCCTTGACCTTACCTGACCCACTACTTATAATCCTCTTGATTTGTGGTTTAGTGAGTAGACAACTTAGGCCAAAAGCCTAAGTTGGGGGTGTGGTGAAAAGAAAAATGAGAAATCAAGAAGTGCAAGAAAAGTCCCCCTTAACCCCTGGTGTTGTAAAACAATGGAAACCCTTCGAGAAGAAAAATATTTGTGGAATAAAGTACCAAAGAAATTGGGTTTCCAATCAATCAATAGAGGTGAATAGAAATATGACTTAAAAGCACTAGAAAAAGAAGGGAATGCCTTGAGAACACCACATCTCACGAGGATGAAAAGTCACTGAGCCTAAATGACCATACCATTGCACTCAGCCCCATTACAAGCCTAAGAAAAATCATTTTGATCTTGAGTAAGCCAAACCAAAAATCAATTGGAAAATAAGGGCAGGCCTATGGGTGAAAACATGCATTCTGTTCCTCTTTTTGAGTGTGAGCGTTGCATCTGATTCCTGATCTTGAATTGATTACCCTCTGTGTGAATATGGAATCATTCTTTATGTGAGGGCATTTAGATACTGTTTGTTGAGCTTGAACATGCATAAGTAGCAAGTATTGCGAGCATGAGAAGATTTGGTAATGGTGTGTCACAACTTGAATCTTTGAGTACACAATTGATTCTTGCATCAGTAAATTGAGTCTTGTTGTGTGCATTCATGATTGAGTCTTGTGTAGCACTATTTGAGACATCCTATTTGAACTGCTGAACTTTAGTTTTACTTGAGGACAACCAAAAGTTTAAGTTAGGGTGTTGGTAAGTCCCAAAATTGGACTCATTTAGGGCTTTATTTTGATAAAAACAGTGTTCTCAAATGTTTATTTTGTCTCAATATCTAATTAAGTTTCAGGTATTCGAAGTTTTATTGGATGCATGGACACTTAGGCGCAAAAAGGAACAAAAAGGCTGAAAAGAACGAAGAGGCTGAAGCCTGAGCAACGCCAAGCACAGTTGGTGATTCGCCGAAGGGCTGCACTCCGTCCTTTGTTCTAGTAAGCGAAGCCCTAAAGGAGCAGGATAAAAAAGGCAATGAAAGGAGCAGTCGGCGTTTTGCTGAATAATTCTGCGAAGTAGTACTATGTCACCCAATGACACAAAGCACAACGAGGTTGAAGGCTAGTGCAAGACGGCGACGAACTAAACCAAAGGGTGAATCGCCGAGGTAATCGGCGATTCCGACTAACCTCGCCGAAAGATGCGCCAACACTATTTTCTGAAGTCTATAAATACTAAACTTGTTATTAATATTTTGGAGAGTCAAAAATTTTATTTTAATTTTCACAATAGACTAGTACTTTTTTGGATATTTTTTCTCGAGTTTGGAGAGGGTTTTTTTTGGAGACCTCAAGAAAGAAGGATTTCATATTCCCAAAGTTGGAAGTGGGTCTTCTCTATTCTTCTTCATTTGCTTAAATCAAGGATTAATTCCTTATACCCATTTTATTTTAGTATCATTTTAGGTGTATTTTGTTATTTCTTGATATCTGGCTAAAACATAATTCTTGGGGTGTGATTTAGCAAATATGTGTTGATATTATTGTTGGGTCTTGCTTGCAGATAGGTTAGATGTATTTTAATGGTGATTTCACCTAGTGGCTGTGGTTTAATTTAATGGGTTTGTAGTTGCAAATAAAAAACCACCCACATTTTTTCGGCTTGCCCGAGAGGGAAGTCGTAAAACTAAGACCGCTAGACTAATGGCCTAAGGAGTGGGTCCACATGAGGTTCAGCTCGAGTGGGTGAGACTTAGTTCCATATCCTAACACTCAGTTCGAGAGAGTGAGTGGGGTAAGGCGTAGGCTGTCCTTCATGTGGAAATGGGTGTCCAAAAGGAACACATTTGAAACGGGGTAAGTTGCCCGAGAGGGAACTTATTTCCATATAAAGCTTAATCTAGTCACTATTATCTTGCAAATATCTTCTTGAAATCATGTACCCAATGATTTATCTCAACTTGTATTGCGGTCGCACCCAAAAACTTGTCCCCATACGTGATTTTCTTGTTATTTATGTTATTTTTATTACTTGTGACAAAACCCCCCATTTGATATTTCACAGCTTTATGTAACCCCTTTTAATTTACAATGTTTTTAATCGTTAATGTCTTTAGCTACGGCTAGTTAGAACTAAATGTTATTTTTCTATTAATTCTCAAAACTACTCCCTTGGGACATGATCCCAACCCTTGGTTGGGTTACTATATTATCGACAATCGTAGACACTCATACCGTAGATTAGTTTCGTTGGTCACGATAATCATCATATGCCGACCATTGAAATTATCCCTAGTGATGCCCCATTGATCCTTTAGCCTTGTTTGTTGATAAGCCACATCATAAGCCAAAAATCGTTTGCTTGATACCAAAATCTTTTGATCCCAGTGAAATCCTTAATACTCTATGTTAAGAAGAAGAGTTGAAAATGTTGGTTGATATGAGAAAGGGTGAAATTCTAAATTGTGTGGAACAGAAAAGAATAAGTAAAACTCTGTTTTGGCCCTAGTCCTAAGTGACAATGTGCACCTCAACTCAATTGGGAGTGGCTATTTCAGAAATATGCTCTAAACATTGGCCCTAGTCTTACCAAGGATATTGTGCACCTCACTAGGACCTTAAAGCCTAGAGTTAAGGATGGCTAGTGAAAAGGAATATACTAAAAAATATGAAAAAATAAAAATAAAAGAGAGAATAAAAGAGCAAAGATGGAGCAACAAAAAGGAGAAAATATACATGAAGTGTGTGCCAAGGAGAAAGAAAAAAAGCTAAGTAGGATGTTTGTTGCCAAAGCAATGACATGTGTATTAGGGAGGTGTAGTCACTAAAAGGAGTCCTAAATATTCCCTACCTTACCCTAAGCCGACATTACAACAAAAATAAAAGTCCTCTTGATTCCTTGAGAAATATAATGTGAAAGTGAAAATACACTATGGGAAAGCTTATGGCATGTTGAGAGAAATAAGAACTTCATTTGTGAGGGTGCGTGCATTGTTTGAAAAAAAAAAGTCTTATTCATAATATGATTACTTGAGGACTATATTGTAGGGAGTTCGGCATTATTTTGGTGTGCTAGAGCAAGTTTTATTGTTTTTAATAAGTTTCAATCTTCCAACTCTTCTATTTTCTGGAAATCGCATGAACAGTTGTATTTTGTGGTTTTCTAATAGTATGAGTGGCTAAATGCCCTTGTTTTGGGGTTGTAGCTACGAATCGAATGTTGAATACTTGAGGTCTATGAATTAATTCTTTGTTGTCATTACAAGTTACTTCTATATTCTTGTTTTAATATTTTGTGCATGATCACCATAACATTAATCTATTGTCTATTCTTAAAATCGAGATAGGAGAGGCTAGATAGACCAGAGAATATAGAGAGCTTGATTATCCATTAAGTTGGGGTGATTTGTGTTTAGGAGTGATGCCCGGACGAACAAGATTCTTGGTTACGAAGCAGAATGAAATATAAATGCTCGCCAGTTAGGCTTGTTTATCCCCGCTCAATGATGCAGTTACAGAGCAAACTGCAGTAGGCGACTAGACGTCGAGAGAGCTGACTCAGACAATTAATCTTGTAAACCAGTAACTTGGCAACTAAAATTAGTTGCATTTTACTCGCTTAAACACCATCTTAAAGTCGTTCGCAATTAGTTACTTTTAATTTACTGCATAATTAGGAATAGTAGTTAAACAATCATCACCATCTCTTTGAACAATTACTTTTATTTTATTTGCAGAATTGAGTGTTAAATATATATTGATCATAGGTTCCTTGGGAACGATAACTTGTTTGTTTAAGAATCTATATTACTTGAGCGACCACGTACACTTGCATGTATATTGGTGAGCAAAAAGTTTTTGGCACTGTCGCCGGGACTTAGAAATTCATTTATATTCGATTTTCTTAAGTCTACAATTAAAATATTCAAGTGTTAGTTACTTGATCTTAGCTTGTTCATTGTAGGCATTTGACTCTAAAGTCTTTCTAGGAAAGGAGAACTTGTCGAACCAGACAACGAACACGAAAGAGCTTTACGCTGACACAGGAAAATGGCTATTCTAGGTCGTCAAGGAGAATTGGGGTTAGGTCTTTAGGAAAACAATGAGGATAATAACCAAGACAACGTGGATGACCAAGAAAACTTGACTAACCAAGAGGTACCCCCAATCATACCAGTAAGACCAATCTGTGACGTGGCATTCCCACTCACTGCCAATGTGGCATCTAGTATTAGGAAACCACCAC
The DNA here is from genome assembly GCA_029582605.1 of Solanum gracilifrons. Classification (NCBI taxonomy): domain Eukaryota; kingdom Viridiplantae; phylum Streptophyta; class Magnoliopsida; order Solanales; family Solanaceae; genus Solanum; species Solanum gracilifrons. Next base: position 38,432 of record JAJOOH010006783.1, on the reverse strand, counting down.
CGAGGGGTAGATTTGAACTAAAACAGGGCATGGTACAACTCCTCCGTTCTAATGGACAATTTACTGGTCTCCCACACGAGGATCTCCAAATCAACCTTAGGAACTTTGTAGAGATTAGTGATACATACATCCCAAATAGAGTCTTATCAGACTATGTGAGGCTGACGTTGCTCCCATATTCGTTGTTAGGAGCAGCCAGGCAGTGGTTAGACCAAGCGCCACCAAACTTCATCACTACATGGTATTATCTAGCAAAGAAGTTCTTGGTTGATTCTTTCCATCCAAGAATACTGCACGGTTGAGAAGTGAGATCTTAAGCTTTAAGAAAAAGCATGGGGAAGATATGTACCAAGCATGGGCTCGTTTTAAACAAATGTTGAATGCTTGCCTGCACCACATGCAAACTAATAAGTTACTTACTCACGCGTTATTTGAGGGCTTAGATTATAATGCACGTGTACTTCTTAATAGTGCAGCAGGTGGACAAGACCTATCAAAAACCCATGAAGAGTTATTTGACTTACTCGATAGACTCTTAGAAGGAAACCCAGGGTATGAGGGGGAAATGCCTATAACCACAAACCAAAGGTCCACAGGAATCTTTGATGTAGATCAAGCTACCACCTTGAATTCCAAACTGGATGCAATGCAACATAAAATAACCATGCATTTCAAACAAATGTCCCTATACAAAGCATCAGTTAACATGGTACAATAGGCAGTAAAATGGTGTGGGGTATGTGATAGTGGATTTCATGAAATCGAACAATGTGACGCAAACCTGGATTTCATAAATTATGTGGGTAATGCTCAAATAGGTGGAGGCCAGCAAATCTATGGTAATACATATAACTCTAGCTGGAAGAACCATCCTAACTTCTCATGGGGTGGAGAGCAAAACCAAGCGCAAGGGGCTAACCAATACCATTCTCAAGGGGCTGGGCAACAATACCAAAATCCTAACCAAGGCTCAAATCCTACTGCACCAAAGGAGGGGGGGGGGTGATGACTAATGAGGAGTTACTCCAAAAACTCATTGTAGAACTAGGGACAAAGATAAATGCTAGAATAGATAAGGAGGATGAGAACTTCAGAAACATCTAAATGTCCCAAATGAGGTTAGAGAAACAAGTTGCATAAGAAGCCAATTCTCTAAACTTGCGTCCCTAAGGTGGGATGCCTGGTGATACTGAACCTAACCCCAAGCAATTGAATGTGGTAAGTACTAAAAGTGGGTGATAACTAAAGGAACTAGCTCCAAAAAAGAGAGATGATGAGGTAGGTAATAAAGCAAAAAAAATGGAAGAGGTAGTTAAGAATTCAAATGTTGAGACGCCTGTTCCTCAATAGAAACTAACCCCTCCATTTCGACAAATGCTCAAAAAGCAGAATGAAGACGAATGCTTTGGTAAGTTTCTCTCTCTTCTTAAACAGGTTCACATTAACCTACCTTTGGTTGACATTTTGCAAGGTATCCCGAAGTATGCTAAATACGTGAAAGAGATAGTGGCTAACAAGAGGAGGGTCATGGAGTATGAATCTATAACACTTAATAAGGAGTGCAGCTCTAGAATTCAAAATAGAATACCCAAAATGTTAAAAGATCCGGGCAGTTTTACTGTGCATATTAGAATTGGGTAAAGTGTTCATGTCCGGGGGTTGTGTGATTTGGGTGTTAGTATTAATCTTATGCCTTTATCATTGTATAGAAAGCTTGGGTTGGGTATTCCAAAATGAACCGATGTCATTCTCTAACTCGCTTATAGGTCAATTGCTAGGACAGAGGGGGTAGTAGAGGATGTGTTAGTATAAGTAGGTTCCTTGATTTTTCAGGTGGATGTAGTGGTCTTAGACTTTGAACCTGATTATGAAGTTCCATTCATTTTGGGACGCTCGTTCTTGCCCACGGGGAGGGCATTGATTAATGTAGCAGCAGAGCAATTAAATATGAGGGCACATGATAGGTTGAGGTGTTTGATATCTACCATGCCTTAAAATTGTGCTCTATTTTTGAAGAGTTTTCTACTATTACTATCGTAGATCACAAAGTAGAATCGCAGTTAGTTGTACCCGAAGACCCCTTAGAAAGAGTATTAGTGGGCCTTGAGGTAGATGGAGATACTGAGGCTCAAGAGATAGAGATGTATTTGAATATGACATTCGTTGATAGTCACGAGCGTAGATTGTATCCATTAGATCTTCAGTTAAGGACTCCACCCAAACCCTTAATCGAAGAAGCTCCTAAGTTGGAACTGAAAAACTCTGCCTACTCACCAAAGTTATGTGTATTTGGGTACTAACGAAGCTTTACCTGTAATACTTTCTACAGATTTTTCTGAAATACAGGTTGATGCGGCATTGATGGTCTTAAAGCGGAGAAAGAAAGTTATTGGATGGCAGATGGCTGATATTCAGGGGATTAGTCAGGCATTTTGTATGCATAGAATTTTCATCGAAGAGGATCACAAACCATGTGCACAACATCAACGAGGCTAAATCCTTTTATAAAAGAAGTGGTAATAAATGAAGTGATAAAGTGGCTAGATGTTGGAATCGTGTACCCGTTCTCTGATAGTAAATGGGTAAGTCCTGTGCAGTGTGTTCTAAGAAGGGAGGTATGATAGTTGTAAGGACCGATAAAAATGATTTGATTCCTACTAGAACAGTGACCGAATAGATAATTTATATGGATTACCGAAAACTAAAAAATGCAACCGGGAAAGATCACTACTAGGTTCCCTTCATGGATCAGATGCTTGACCGACTAGCAGGGCAGGAGTACTATTGTTTCTTAGATGGGTATTCCGGATACAACAAGATTTTAATTGCACCCAAGGATCAGGACCACGTTCACCTGTCCTTATGGTAACTATGCTTTCAAACGCATGTCATTAAGACTTTGCAATGCCCTGACGACTTTCCAAAGATGTATGTAACACCTTGAAAAATCTATGACTTAAGTTAGCACCTCACCTTATGAATAATGACTTAAAAATAGTTAAAATGATGTTTATAAACCTAAACTAATGTAACTGACTTGGTTTGGAAGAGTAAAAGTCAAAACGTCAAGAAATGACCACGACGTTCTGAAACTAGAGAATAGTGTGTTCTAGTGTATCGTTAGGTTTTGGGCAGGTTTAGGAGTATCTTATGATGGTATAATCTTGTGAAAAGGTTTAAAATAGGAAAATATATGTTCTTAGGGTTAAAACGTTCGACTACAACGCCCCGGGGCCCCCCTATGGGACCCCGAGGAGGACCCCAACCTAGCCAAGCAAGCTGCCAAGGCAGCTTGTAGATTGGACTTGGAGGGAATAGTTGCGCGTTGCACACTTGCTCCCCCAAGGAGCAAAAATGCAGTTCGCGACGCAGTCGTTGTTCCGTGATGAAAATGCATAAATTCAGAAATCTATTTTTACTTCATTAAAGAGTCCATTTAAGTGAGGGGTATTTAGGGTACTTTAAGGAACGTGTGTATATAATGATTTCTAAGTCAATTTACCTCACTTTTATCACTCAAGAAAAAAACCCTAAAGATCTAAACCTAAAGTTCCTCCTTCTCTCTATTCTCTCTCTCTTCTCAAGAACTCCATTTAAGAAGATTGGAACTTCAAGAAGAAGACCAACTCTCCAAGGTTTCAACTCAGATTTTCGTGTTTAATTCATCTATAAGGTATGGTTGCTTATCACTCTTGGGATTCCTTTCCCCAAGAGGCCCCTTCAAGATAATTTTCAAAATCTCCAATTTCTAGATTTCAATCCAAAAACGTGGGTCTTTTTTCTAAAGTGAAATTGAGGTTATAAACTGACTTTGATTGATCTTATATGAACAATTATGGATTAATTTATGTTGTATTGGTGGTTTCTTGAAGAATTCCCCAAAAGACCGATGTTTCTCCTTCTTTTCCTAATTCTAACCGTAGTTTGTGTTAGATATTGATTGAAGGCTATGAATTGAATGTGTTGTTATGTAATTCATGTTTGTATGATGATTCTAGCCTAGGTTATGTATAATTTCTACAAAATTAGGGTTGAGTCTTTGAATGAAGCCTTGAAGGCTATGAAGGGAATATGTCAATTGCATATATTGATGTTGATTAAGTTTTTACTTCCTGAATTACCTTGTATTATGTATTGGTTATGAATTTCTTGGTAATTGAAGTATGGATGTCCCACGAAGGCAAGAAGGTATGAAGGTTGGTTCTTCTTTGAACTCATGTATGAAAGGTGAATTACTTAGATTGTATTAATGCTCTACCTAATGTGTTATTGTGGTGTTGATGACCTAGTTTCCTCATCCTTAACCCTCTACACTAGAATTAGCTATGAAGTATGTATGTATATTATGGTATGATTGTTATATGATAGAAAGGCAGTTCTCAAGATTGTAGTGTAATGTAAAGTGAAAGGTTTATTCACTTGCTAAGTGTTTCTAAAGTGAAAGGATTGTTACTCACTTATGAACACATATGAGCTATTATGATAAGATGTCTACATAAGAGTCTAGTTAAGGCTAATGTGAACTTATGTGATGACTAAAGATGATTACGAAAGGGAATTAGATGCTTAGCACCGAAAGGGCATACAAATGAGACGGGGGTCTCATATTTAGTAAGTCCGGCTCCCCACATAGGTTTCCTCACATTTAGCAAGTCCGGATTACCTACGGTATGTGTTGTCTCGTGAGATGGAAACCCCTACGTTTAGTAAGTTAGGGTTTCTAGAAGCAAGCTCATTGACCCTTAACTATGTTCCCACATAGGACTCTAGCTTAGTGGATCCACCTAGATAGCTATGTACGAATGGTTACATCTTAAGCAAGTGTTAACCCTGTCTTTTCGGTGTGGGAGTAGAACACCGGATTCCATGTAGCTCTCATGGGCTATGTCGATTATTGCAATATTTCCCTAATGTAAAAGTAAATCAAGGTATGAAAGGTGTGAATTCTTACTAGGCTTTCTTAAGGGTTTCTACATAGTGTAAGGGAGGGTATGGGACTTCTCTTGCACATTGCACTTGTGGGATCCTAAGAGATGGTTGTAGTAGTGTTCTCTTATGATTATGATTATTAGGACTTATGTATGTTGAAGCTAGGTTATGTATGATCATTATGAATATGGTATGTTATGATGAAATATGATCTTATGAATGTATGCATGAAGTAGGTTGCTTAATGTGATACTTGGCTTTGAATAGGGTTATGGGTTCTATTCTTTGCATTGCACCAGTATTGCTTGGGCTGTCTACATGTTGGGATGATATTATGTTGGTTTGGACTATGATACTTAATTTGTGTGCATGTTGGATTTACTTGGCAAAAAGCATGTTTTGAATAAAATGTCCTTTTATGTATGTCTCAATGGTTTTTATGCATAGTAGCCATACTTAGTACGTGTGTTGTAATAACCCATATTTTCTCCCCTTTCCCAAACATTTAGGTTCGGGACTTTGAGGATTCAAGCTTACTTTTCGAGACACTTGGAGTTGCTTTCCCAAGTTGGTGAGTCCTCAAGTCGGACGACAAGACCCTATGATCTAGCCTCTATGTTTAGTTTTTTGCTTATGTTGAAAGACATTGATGTACTTCCTAATTTCAAGACTTCTTATTGATATAAGGGCTAAGTCCCATTTTCGATACTTCTATGTCTAGATGGTTCATTGTGACGAAGTTAGATTCTATTTTTCATATATGAAGTGAAGTTGAACTTCCAAAGTAAAAGTTTTAAATTTTCCATGATTTTATTCTATGATACATGTTATGACGAATGCTAAGGGATTGTATAAGACCTCTTCGAGGTCAAATATGTCGGTAATGACTAGGGGGTGCTCTAGGGTCATTACAAACTTGGTATCAGAGCATAAGGTTGAGAATAATGTAGGATTCATGTCACAAGATATCACGTCAAGTAGAGTCTTGTTCATAGTTGTGTAGCGCTCCACACTAATGAATGAAAGGCTACGAGATGCTTAGGAACTTTCATTCTTTTGTTATTCCATAGTTGTGCCTAAGAGTTTTAACTCTTATTTAGTCCTTTTCTTATAATCTTTCTCTTGTGCTTATAGGAAACGAATAAAAGAAGGAACAACGCAAGGATGGCTGGTGAGGAGAATGTGAATGAGCCGATTCCCCCTCAAGCTCCTTAAAACCCTCAAGTTCCTATTGAAGAAGGGCCTACGTCTAATGTTGAGATAAGGTCAGCTATTCATAATTTGACTCAAGTGTTGGCCACTCAACTTGCAAAGGATGCTAGGGTGAAAGTAAACCCCAATGCTAGCACTACCGCATCTAGGATAAGGGATTTCACAAAGAGGAATCCTCCTACTTTCTTTGGCTCCAAAGTGGAAGAAGATCCACAAGGGTTCATTGATGAAGTGTTTAAGGTTCTAGAGGCTATGGGTGTGTCTTCTTAACAAAAGGCAGAGTTAGCCGCCTATCAACTCAAAAATGTGGCACAAGTGTGGTATGAACAATGGAAGGAGGGGAGACCTATTAGAGAGGGTCCGATAAGTTGTGCTACATTCAAGATGGATTTTCTTGATAGGTTTTTCCCCTTGGAACTAAGGTAAAGGAAAATGCAAGAATTTATCAACCTCCGTCAAGGGGGTATGAGTGTGAAGGAGTATCGCCTCAAGTTCACTCAATTGTCCAACCATGCTCCTACTTTGGTGTTAGACTCTAGGGATACAATGAACAAATTTGTTATGGGTGTATCCGATCTTGTGGTGAAGGAATGTAGGTCTGCTATGATAATGCCAAGCATGGATATTTCTCGCTTTATGGTTAATGCCGAGCAAATTGAGGAGCAAAAGCTTAAGCGAGTTGGTAGAGAATTGAAGAGGTCAAGGGCCGATGATGAAAATTCTTCTAAGGTTATGTTTGAAATCCAACATAGGCCAAAGTTCAAAAAGTGGTTTTCCAACGAAGGTTCTCCTAGCACTCCAAGGGTCAACAAAGGTAAAGTGTCTACCCCCAAGACTCAAGAAGCAAGAGGTGGTGGTCCTTATGTTGAGAAACCCATTTGTACAAATTGTGGTCGAAAACATGAAGGCAAGTGCCTAGTTGGCACGGGTAATTTCTATGGTTGTGGTAAGATGGACCACATGAGGAGGGACTACCCTATGCTAAAGGCTCAAAGAAGGGAAAATGCTCAAGCACAAGCAAGTGGCCCAAATCCCGATGCTCCTAAGAAGAATCGCTTTTATGCTCTCCAAACCCGAGGTGATCAAGAGATCTCTCCGGATGTTGTGACCAGTATGTTGCAGGTATTTTCAATTAATGTTTATGCATTATTGGATCATGGTGCCAATTTATCTTTTGTAACCCCTTTAGTGGCTATAAAGTTTGACATGCTTCTCGATGTCTTAGATAAACCCTTTTTGGTTTCTACCCTGGTGGGTGATTCCGTAGTTGCTAAAAGAGTTTATAGGAGTTGTCCCATATCATTGCCCAATAGAGTCACTTTGGTTGATTTGGTGGAACTTGATATGTTAGACTTTGATGTTATATTGGGGATGGATTGGCTTCATGCTTGTTTTGCGTCTATAGATTGTAGGACCCGAATTGTGAAGTTTCAATTTCCTAATGAACCCATTTTAGAAGGGAAGGGAGGAAATTTTGTTCTTAGGGGAAGGATCATTTCATGTCCAAAAGCTTGTAAGTTCATTTCTAAGGGTTGTCTCTATCATATTGTGAGGGTCAAGGATCTTGAGTCCGAGATTCCTCCTTTGGATTCGGTCCCCGTAGTGAAGGATTTTTCAGAAGTCTTTCTCGATACTTACCCGGGATTCCTCCCGAACGGGAAATAGATTTTGGCATAGATTTATTGCCGGATACACAACCCATTTCAATCCGTCCTTACCGGATGGCCCCGACGGAGTTGAAGGAATTAAAATCTCAACTCAAAGATTAGTTGGATAAGGGTTTCATTCCACCTAGTATATCTCTTTGGGGTGCACCGGTGTTATTTGTGAAGAAGAAAGATGGATCTCTTTGTATGTGTATTGAATATCGACAGTTAAATAAGGTGACCATTAAGAACAAGTATCCACTCCCTAGGATTGATGACTTATTTGATCAACTTGAAGGAGTGAGTTACTTTTCAAAAATTGATTTGAGGTCAGGTTATCACCAGCTTAGGGTGAGAGGTGTTGATGTTCCGAAAATAGCCTTCCGAACAAGATATGGTAATTTTGAGTTCTTAGGGATGTCCTTTGGTCTTACAAATGCCCCGGCGGCTTTCATGGATTTTATGAATCGTGTTTTTAGAAATTTTCTAGACTCATTTGTTATTGTCTTTATTGATGACATCTTGATATACTCTAAAAGTGAGGATGATCACATGAATCATTTGAGGATGGTATTTCAAGCCCTCAAAGATCACCAACTGTATGCTAAGTTTAGCAAGTGCGAGTTTTGTCTAAGATCGGTTGCTTTCCTTGGCCACATTTTTTCTAGTGAGGGTATAGAAGTTGATCCAAAGAAAATTGATGTGGTCAAAAGTTGGCCTAGACTTTTGAATCCTTCTGACATCCGAAATTTTTTGGGTTTGGCTGATTACTACCGGAGGTTTTTTGAGGGATTTTCATCTATTGCATCTCCATTAACGACCTTAACTCAAAAGAAGTTCAAGTTCGAATGGTCGGAATCTTGTGAAAAGAGCTTCTAATTGTTGAAAGATAACCTCACCTCCGCTCCGATTTTGACCTTAACGGAAGGCACCGAATGGTTTGTAGTATATTGTGACGCTTCCCAAGTGGGTTTGGGTTGTGTCCTCATGCACAACCCTACCAGGTTTATGGTTATGGTTAGTTGCAATGAGGTAGAGTGTCACATCGAGCATATTAATATTATACTAGGTCGACCGCTGCACTCGGTACCACCCTACCAGGGTTTTCCTATCGTTCCGTCCCTGGATGATATGAAGGGTTGGTTAGCTCCGATGATTTCTGACATCACCTCAAGGTGATTGGGTGCGGGAGCTCCAATTCAGAAGAGGGATATGAGCATCGCCTCCCTGTACTGGTTTGGTTTCATCAGCAGCACTAGCATGCCATCCCAGAGATTTATGGAAAACCTCTTTGAGGCATCGCCTCCCTGTTCTATTCCATTTTCTCCCATTTTGAGTTATGGAAAACCCTTTGAGGCGATCTTAAAGAGATTTATCATGCTAAATCTTTTGGGTAAGTATTTGTAACCCTAAATCCTCAATACCCTATGATTATTTGTGGATTTTAACATCAAAAAATGGGATTTTGATTGGAAAAGTGAAAGGTTTTTCATGAACTTGAGTTTTTAAGAAAAAAAGATGATTATGAGTTGAATACAACTCAATTTTTATATGGTATTCACCAATGGATTCCAAAACATATTGGTAACATTTTCATGTATAAATTTCCATATTTACCCTTCATATTTGGAATCAGGTTTTTATGTTTTTTGAGTATTTCAGTTGGTTTAACCCATTTATTCAAATTGATTGATATGGATGTTGTTAGTTTCAAATTTTATTGTGAATACTTGTTTTACTAGATTATGTTGATTTAGGCATTGTATGGAAGGGAAAAACCCATGTCTTGGATTGACTTTTGATTGAATTAAGGCAAGTGAACTTCTAAACCTTGTTAAAGCTTATAGAATCTTGAACCTCTTTTCTTGTATGTGTTGGGGAGTAATGGGAATGGGTGATGGGTTAATTCCTCAAATTGGTTAATTCTAATGAGAAAGACGGTGTTAATGAAAATGGTAAGATATTGATAATAGTGTATTGTGCATTATGAATTACTTTGAATGTTAATATGGATACGGTGATTGATGTGATACTTTGATAGTATTGTTATGGATTCGAATTGATTTTGATTGTCATCTCTTCATTATTATGTGAATACTCCTATTTACATTGGTTCTAAAATACTGTGAAGGATGCACTGTGCTTGACGTTGAGGTCACTGCCGGTGAGTTTTATTGATGGCAAGGTCATTACCGACGAGTGTTATTGATGTTGAAGTCACTGTCGGCAAGTATTATTGATGTTGGGGTCTTTAACAGTGAGTGTTATTCATACCAAGGTCATTGTCGGGGACTGTTATTGAAGTTGTGGTGTTTGTGGCGATTGTTATTGATGCAGATTTCTTTGCTAGTGTGTATTGTGATATTGAGGTCATTGCTGGCGAGTATTATCAAGTTTATCTTTGTTGTGCATGATAAACTTGATACTTGTGATAGATGAACTTGACTATTGTGAGTGATTGTAACTCACTGAAAATTGGAAAGTTATGTGGAAAGAAAAAAATTGCAGAAACTTCGCACTAGACTAGATTCTACGAGCCCACCTATGAACCGTAGAAGGGAGTAGTAGGAAGGGCCTTGAAGGACTAACAAATTTTAGGTCTCTGAAATTTCCTACTGACCATTAGGACGGTCGATAGAAAGTTCTATGAACCATAGGAATGGATCCGTCAGAGATGTCTAAGATTTGGTGAAATTTTTTGGAAGAAGGGTTCTACGGGAAGAGGTCTACGAACCGCATGATAGTTAATGACTCTTATAAGGCTCTCGTTCAAATTGTTCAGGGTTTTTCACCCTTTGTTGATGATCCTATGATTGACTAGGACGGTCCATAGGAATTCTTACGAGTCATAGGTTGAAGTCGTAGGTGTCCTTCAATAGTTATTTTTTAAGGATATTTGGGTCTTTTTCTATGCATCTAATATCTATACTGTCGTTTTTGCCCTAATTTTGAGTCTTATAACTACCCTTCTATTCCTAATACTACCCAAACCTTTCCATTCACTCAAATCCCCAATTTCCATCCACATTCATCTTCTCCAATTCTTTCTCAAGTTCATGAAGAAAGCTAGGATTTCAAGCTTTAAGTCTCATTTTCCACCATTGCTTTTGGGTTTTGATCTCCAAGGTATGTTTGGTTTCATTAATGGTTTTCATTCACCCATTTAGCCCCAAAGATTTGTCACTCCGAGTCCAATTTCACCAAATTGATTAGGTTTTCATTCAATTCTTCATTGATTCTAATTGTATTGATTCAATTTTTATTTTATTTTTTGCTCTAATCATGATTTTTTTGACTCAATTACATGTTTTATAATTGATTTCATATGAACTCATCATTATTCATGATTTTGACTATGAACTCTTAAAGACATAAATTTATGTAGAAACTATGAATCTATGAATGATGTTTCAAGAAAGCTATGCATGATATATGAAAAGGAATGTTTATGATCTAGGTTGCTTTAAGATAAGCATCAATAAAATTGTGAGAGAATTTTCTCATGTGTTAAGGAATCGTGATTGGTGAAAGTTTTTCTCACATATGCATAATTCATGATTTAAGGAGCTACTCTATGATGTTTCAATCTTTGAGAGGTAACTTAATTGTGTTTTTTCATGTATGATGATATGTTTACTAATATGAATATTCCATTGGAAGTTTTACTTAGCACAGAGTAATGATTGAGATGGAGGCTCTCCCGTTAGTAGAGGTCGGGTCTCTAGTAGCAATCTCATTTTTCACCACTATGTGCCCCCGTAGGATTTTTCTTAAAAAGACATAGCTAGTATATCTAGCTAAGCTTTAAGCTTATGGTCCCTGCCTTGGCAAGTACGAACATCTATTTTCTATGTGGGAGAAATACACCGGATTCTACGTTATAGCTCATGTGGTCTATATCGGTTAATGATAAATATCTAACAAAATGAAATATGTTGTTCTTAAAGTTTTATGAAGCTTTCACTATGATTTTAGGATGCATTGACCATGTTCATGATTTATTATTCTTCTTTAAAGGTTTCACAATGTTTTATCTTAGTTATGCATATCATGTTTTCATTTATGTCACATTATGATCATATTTTATGTTTTATGCATATTCCTCATATTTAGTACATTCAATGTACTTATGCATACTTGTGCCTACATTGTTTAGTAATACAGGGTCTGACGATCTTCTTCCTTTCGCTAGTGGCTAGTTAATTGCTTTGTAGATTGAAGACTTGGTGAGTCCTCATGTTCCGAGGACCTTGTCATCTATGTTTTGCATTATTTATGTCTTTAGTTTTATAGCATTGTATGTGGTGTATGGGTTATGTCCTAACTACTTTTGATGTATTATATTGGCTTGTCGAAACTATGATTAGATTTCAGCTTTTATATCAAACTTTTTTTATATGAGTCGTTCTTCTTAAATTTCTCGTGCTTTCTATCATATTTTTTTGTATGTATGTCGAGTGCCTTTGTAGGGCCTCTCAGCGGGGTCTTATACTCCATGTCACGTCTAGGGTATACTTTAGGTCCTGATACTGATGATCTTGCCTCGACTGATTCTGATGGAATGTAGTTGTTGATATAAGACTATGAAACCTGGTGAATTATGCCTTATAAACTGTTTGGTTAGGATGAAAGGAGTTTTCTTTTTTTAGCTAGTTTTATCTTGTTTTTAATTGGCGACTTTCTGAGTACCGTGTTGGTTTGTACTCATACTTTGCTTCTACACTTATATAGGTTCTGAGCACGGATCCGTATGATTGATCTTCTATTTACTAATAACGCTTTATGTGGATGCTTGAGAGGTATCTACTTGTCATCCCGACGGTCCCTCTTGTTTCTTACTTCTGTTTTTTTATATTTGAGTAACAAAGACATTGAGACTTGTATTTATATTTCAGTTCTATATTATTACACTAGTGGCTTATATACGTGATAACTAAGTTTTGGGGATATTTGAGAAAGACCAAGTTTTCTACACTTATGTTATTATTAATTTATTTCCACATTTATTTTGTATTTTGGGTATAGGTTGAATTTTCTTGGTGAGATTAGACAAGTGTCATCACGTTCATTTTTTGGTCATGACCTATACCATTAGCTTTGTGCTTCATATTCGAAGCACATGGCTTGTGTTTCAGAATTGCCTCAGCATTATCGTCAAAAGCATATACCTAATGGTATAAACCAAATATTAAATTAGTTAAAACATCTCGTGTTTATTAGATGTCAGAAGCCAACAATGGAATTTTGTGGTTTGAAGAAACAGCCGATGAGTTTCAAATGTGTCAGGGTAGGACAATTAAGTACACAAAAAGGTAATTTATAAGTACTATTATCTAATATGAAGGTACAGTCATTGACACCGTTTATGATGATTCGAATAGTTGTGACTTTTCCTAAAGGTTGTAACTTTTTCGATAAGGCACAATAAGCACATGTTTATACTACCTTTTGTTGTCTATAAATAGAGCGTTTCTCATTTTCCAACAAAAAAATTCTAAGTTCACTATTGTTCTTTTCATAAAAAATTCAAGAGTTGGTGACATTTTTTATAAGGCACAATGAACACATGTTCATACTAATGTTTGTTGTTTATAAATAGAGAGGTTTTATATCATTTTCCAAAAATAAAATGTTCTAAGTTCCCTACTCTTCCTTTCATACAAAATTCAAGTGTGATTTGATTTCGTTTAGTGAGTTTGAAGTTCCGCAAAATTGAGGTACCGTTGTTTTACTAAAGTAAATCATTTTTTCCTAGTAGGATATATTCTATAACCTCGGGTGATTGAGGGGAATCATTTTCTTAAGGACAAACTATGAATTCAGCATGCTTGATTTTTATTCTTTCATCTTGTTTTAATATTATAATTTTTTAAATAGAATTTATTATTCTTATACCCATTAAATATAGATTAGAACCTTATAACAGATAACAATATAAAGCATCCATCTATCAATATGTGCATATGAAGACATACATACTCCTGAGACATCAAGATGAAACTTCACAATGGCTCCAATATATTGTAAGAGGATTTTATCTATTATTTCTTTGAAAACAGATTGAGATTTTACCATCAATTTATAGCATAAGGCCTAGTTCAACCCCAGAATTGGAAGCATGGCCCAAATGTATATCCATTTTTGGGATAAAATACTGGTTTTTGTTGCATCATTAACAGGAAAAGCTCACAATAAACTACAAATCAATTTGAACCCTCTAGTAGAGTCAAACCTAGAGCTAAAGTAAGTCAAGTCTTCAACTCATGAAAACTCTTCTCACAATCTTCGCACCACTAAAATTTAATCTTCTTTTGAGTCAGTATGGACAAAGCAGAAGCAATAGAATAAAACCCTTCGACAAACCATCTGTAGTAACCAACTAACCCCAAGAAACTCCTAATATTTAAAGGAGAGGCGGTTCTAGGCCAGCTCCTGACTACTTTCATCTTTTTAGGATCAACCTGAACGTCTTCTCCAAAGATTATATGACAAAGGAATGCTACTAACTTCAATAAAAACTCAGACTTCTTGAACTTAGCAAACAATTGACTGTCCTTGGGAGTCTGTAAGACAATCCTTAGACGGCATGCATACTCATCATCAGTTCGACAGTAGATAAGGATATCATCTATGAATACAGTGACAAACATGTCCAAAAACTATCTGATCACTCCATTCATCAAGTCCATAAAAGTTGCAATAGGTTAGTCCAAATGATGTAACAATGAATTCATAGTGACCATATTAAGTCTTAAGGTTATCTTTATAATGCCATATTCTCTGACCCTAACCTGATCATAGCCTGATTTGAGGTATATCTTTGAAAATACATTGGCACCCTGAAGCTGGTCGAACAAGTCATCAATCTGAGATGGGTACTTATTCTTGATTGTGACTTTGTTCAGCTGGCGGTTATTGATACACATTCTAAGAGAGCCATCTTCTTGCACATAAAGGTAGCTGGAGAACCTCATGGTTAGATGTTAAGTCTGATGAAACCTTTAAACAAAAGGTCATTTAACTATTCTTCCAACTCCTAAAGCTCAGTTAGAGCCATCCCGAAAGGCCAAAATGGAAATTGACTTTGAAATAGACCTTCTTCCAGATAAACGGACAATCTCAATTCCGGAAAGATCTTCAAAAACACTTCTAGAAATTCATTAATCACTAGAAAAGACTAGAGGGGTTGGTGTTTCGGACGTGGATTCCACAATGCAGACAAAATATTATATATCATCTTTCTAGCTTTAAGGTAAGATATCATCTCTTAAGCTTTAAGGTAAGAGACAAGCAGACCTATCACCGCTAAAGCACTACCCTTCCCTTCCACTCTATGATTGGTTCATTAGGTAACTGGAATTGAGCGAATCTAGTTATACAACCTACTGAGGCATAACAAGTGTGTACCCAGTCCATGCTAAGAATAGTATTCAAATCAAGCAGATCTAACTCTACTAGATCAATTGTGGTGAGTTTCTGAAAAACATATACAAGGAAAATTATGTATACCCATTTAGCTAAGATAGACTCACCAACAAGAGTAGAGACTGAGAAGGGTTCTAATAAGATTTTGTTACTGACATCAAAATTCACTGCAATATATGAAGTCACGAAAAAAAAGTATGGCTTATAGATTTTGTAATGCATACACATCAAGTTGAACGAAATTTAACATAGTACCAACTACATCAGGGGAGTCTTCATGATTCTAGTGAGTCTGCGTAGCAAGGAACTCTTTCTAGCAATGATCGCCACATGCATTATATCAAACATTATGTTGAGTCTGGAAACCGCCTAGAGTTGTTGAATGGTTGGCCTAGGTCAGCTGGAAGATATATTTGCCCCTCATTGAGACCACTGGGAACTCCCTCAATATCTGACCTAGCTTGCCACATTTAAAATTGCCACCACTGCCAAGCATACCCTCCCAGGGTTGCTATTTCCAAACTTCTTACGGACCGGAAAAGTAAGACTTATATTGACACTTCCATGGAACTTAAGCATGGTTCCCTATCTTTGTTCTGCTATCTGAATTTGGGTACTTGGGGAATTAACATAGGATGGGGCTGGACCTGAAAACTTCTTAAGAAACTGAGAGAGATTGCCACTACTCGATTTCTGTTGAGAGTAGTCCACACTATGTTGTAGCCCTCTTACTCTCCGTCTCATATTCCTTAAGCTTCTCTTCTTTAATCTGTTGAGCATGAATCATTAATATAGAGATGTGCATCTCCTTAATCAACATAGTGGTGTTGCATTCTTTGACCACACACTTAGAAACACATGAAACAAACTTACTCATAAGGGTCCTAGAATCAGCCACCATCAACTACTTAAAGAGTTGAGTAAACATCACTCATGTTAACCTGCTTTAGATTAAGAATTCCTTAACTTTGGCTTCCCTTAACTCAAGTGGAAAGAATATGTCAAGGAATGCAGCCACAAACTTAGCATCCCTCCACTAGGCCTATATCAACAACGCTATCATCCCTCCACTGCTTGTTCCAAATCTGAGCTACAAACTTATCCTAGTCTACTGGTCATGCATCCAAACAACAATACTTCTAGCTCAAGAAGATCAGTCTTTGTAGAATTACATATTCATGGAAAATAATATGTGCAAGAAAGTTAGCTCACAAGAATAGATCCAAGTATTTCAAGAGAGTGAAATTGAAGGCTAAGTAAGGATAGAATAGCATGGAAGATGAATTTGGGACAACATCAACTCATTGAGCCTCATGACTTGTTCGATGTGAGATTTTTTGTTTATGTGATGTAGCAGAGCTTTGCAGAGGAGCCAGATTAGCTGAAGATGACGCCGATGCCAATGCCTCTTCATCTTTCGCCGATGACTTTTTTGGAAAGTGGTGTTATCACACTTCTAGATATTCATTTTATATTTAGCTTTTCTTTTAGTTTTGTTTTGCTTTACTTCCATCAATGAGAAAAATAGAAGACATGATCTGCACCGTATATTTCTAAATGAATTGTAACTTCAGGGACAAAAAATTGCATTGTTATTGCATATTGGGTGAACCACTCACCCTTACAAAATTAGTCCTGAAGTCCACACATGCTCAGCAGTGGAACAACACAAGTAGACACTAGTTAGTGTTTCTGTTCTTTTACCGTAAGTGTTGCACGACATATGGCCTTCTTATCAAGGAATCGAACTCGAGAAATATTCAAACACAGAAAAATCTGTATTATTCAAGTAATTATGATCCTAATTTGACTATTTTATTGTTACTGTATAAGACTTCAACTGGAGGACCAACTTGTATCCTGGGCCATTGCTTTGGTATTATGGACGATCAGACTTGGTTTTTTTTTATAGATTGTTAGTGAAAATTACAATATTACAAATTACAATTGAAAATGAAATGAAGAAAATAAAATTTCTTATGGTTAAGGCTCAGATATCTCGCTCTCTTTAAGGAGATTCAAGCTCACTACGCATCAAATGTATTTAACCGGTCTAGCAGTAGCCCTCTTGACTTCTCCCCTCCAGGATACAATAGCCTAATCACCAAATGTAACTCAACATACTTTAGACAAGAATTGAGTCCAAAGCTTAACAAAAAGAACACCTCCCTTCAACTAATAAAAACTCTCTTTTTGACAAACTTTTATGAACTCTATATTTTTCTTGTGTTTACAATAAATGAAAACCACCACTATTTATAGTTGAGAAAGTCTACCTAGCAATGAATAGGAAGATAATGAGGTAGTAAATAGTGAAGATAATTGTCTAGAGGTTACATATGTTACAAGGCATAATGAAGAAAGAATAATGAGAATTCAATAAGGAGAAGTAATGGTCATCTATGACCATTTCACGTTCTGCCAGAAACCACAAAGTGGTCAACCAAAACCTCAATGTTCTCAACATTGAATCACTAATCAAGAATGGCAATTAATCCAAATTCTAACGGACAAACAAACGGATTAGTACTACGCTTTAACATAATCTAGAAAATATTAAAATGCTCACATAACCTCATAGAACCATCAATCCCCCACTCATTTTAAAATTGTACAAGAAAGTATACTAGTTGAAGGAAGACTACTATGCATAATAAAAGTGCTCTCTGCATTCAACCTCTACTTAGTGAAACAGTAATTTTTAGTCCAGAGTCGTAGTGGTCTCATAATTTAACTATGATTGCTTAAGGGAAATAAAATATCATTTTCCATAATAATCAAGGTGTTGACATGAGCTTTAAAATACATAACGTTACAACCTTGTGCTATCCCGGTTTCATGAGTACTTTTGAGAATAAGCACAATTCTCATAGGAAGCGACTTACTTTCACACTAACATAGGTGAAATCTGTCGAGAGTGTTTCTATAAGTTTAACATTCCACTCATACGAGCTACATATTTTCATTAAGAGTTTTTGTAAATTCAGCCTTTACAAATCTCTATAGGAAACAATGCACTCTTAACATAGGGAGGGAGTAAAAAATGTTGTAAATCTTACGGAAAATACCTTCACTATGAGCACTTGTACTGAATTCACCAAAACTTGTACTTCACCACGAACTCTTGTAGGAAATTATCATAGCTTGAGGCGTGTCGAAAGACACTGTCCTTAAGGATATTTCACCCAGTATGGGTGTATCCCCAGGATTCAACAAGCTCTTCTAGAATAAACTAGAGCCAGAAACTAATAAAGATTCTTTAATATAGAACCCAGCACAAGAATTTTGGAGAAAGAATATTTGTATACTTCACTTTGTCTCTACCAAAAAACAAGAGGTGATGACACTATATATAAGAATAGGATTCGGCCAGAAAATGGGTATTGAAAGACCCTTTAGGACAACAATAGTAATTCTAATCAATTGCTCTAATGACAAATAATAATTCAATGTCATCAATGCTCCAACGGTCAACAATTAGTGATTAATGGAGGAATAATTAAGCTAATTAATATTGTGATATAGCTGCCAATATTAGAATATATGGAAATAAAGATAACAGCTATATTGAAATAAAATAATATTTTCTTTCAAGTATAATAGGAAATATAATTCCTTTTGAGATACTAGAATCATTTTTTCAATAATCCCCTACATATCTCAAAAGGAATCTTAAGGAGTAAAATCAAATGAGAAGTTTTGTTGGGTTATGACATATGAGTCTAATGCATCGAATTCTGTGTCCTTAGACTATGAACCAGACCTATATAAAACAAGATTAAACTTACAGAATAATTGGTAAAGTTTAAAACTTCTATGAACCAATACTTCTTTTGTAAGTCCAGTGTCTTATTCTATCACATTATACTCGCACAATCTTTGTCGTTATCGCGGTTTTGCGCTAAGAGGCCATGAGCGTGTCCTGTTATTCATGAGTGCTCTAGAATCTATCACAATTTCATAGAAGCGGCACCATTCACACTCATATAGGTCCAATCATCAAGTGTATTCTGCATAGCAATACACCACCTATAAAGGATATGACTTAGATTAAGAACTTAACTCAACCTCACGTTGCCTTGCAAACCGTTGCACTATATTCACACATTATAGGAGGGACATCACTTTATGTGCTTACTTGATCAACTAATGATTTGTTATTATCCATATGAACCTAATTCATGGGATCTCCAATCACATAGGTTGGGTTACTATCATTGTTGATCTTCTCAAATGACAAAAGTCTTACTCCCCTCGATGTTTCATTAGTCAGTGAATTGGTAAGATTCACCTTCAACTACACATTATTTATTTACGTAAATAATTCATCTCACTGCAGTATTTTCATCACATTGTCTCTCAAACACATGTATCTAATATAGTCACATAAAAATTGGTTTTATTCCGATTGAAATACATACTAAGAGTTGTCTTAACCACTTAGTCTCATCACCAATCAACTCCACAACACCTAATTCTAATTAATTGTTTTTATATTATTGTATTCACAAAAATGTACCAACTTCTTTGACCTTTTTCATCATATATTGTACCCTTTTTGTACAACAAAATATTCAATTTATTTAAGATTGTACTTATAGTACCTCTCATGTATTACCAAAGACTCTTTTCAAGATAATGCATTAAGAATCAATATCATTTGCAACAACAAGAACAACTTAAGTATTTTCACTTTGAAAAACACAAAAATACTTTATTTTATTTTTTCCAACTCTGAGATTGCATTCAATCAAATCACAATTGATTATTACAAATATGTATATGCAACATTTATTAGCATAAATCCAAAATCTTAAATTCGGTTTATTTTTCTTAGGATCATGTAGCACAACCTTAGAAAAACACCCCCACACTTTCAAATATTTCATAATAGAGCGATACTTTTTTCAATGTTCATAAAGTTTTCAATTTTTTATGCCCACAATAACAAATAATTACTTTAGCATATCTAGAGAAATAATCAATAAATGTAACACAATAACATATGTCACCTTTACTCATTATTTATACAAGTCTCACAAAAATTTTGAAGAGTTGTTTTGAACAATTTAAATATTCTAAATACAAGCATATAAATTTTTTTTAGTATGCACAATTCCAACACAAACTTCACACTTCAAGTGTTTTTATAGAAATAATACAGTGTGTACTATTAAAGTAAAACTAATTAAAAAATACAAGTTTAAGGTTATGTCATAATTAAAATGAATCAATCAAGTAAATGTAATCACTAGCATTTTCATATTGAACAATATTAACCACAAATAAATCATGCTCTTTCGCAACCTTTCTTTCACAGGTGGCAGAATTCAAGACCATATAACCTTGCCAACTAAAGCGACCTACTCGATCGCAGTAAGGGCTTAAGCGATCGAAGTGACCTAACCTGCTTCCATCTAACATATCATCATTGTCTATAATAACATTTGTTATCACATTATCAAATTCAAATAAACATTCATTCAATTTTTTCTCATAAATCCATAAGCATCAATCTAGCACAAATATTAAAATCATGTACCATCTCAAATAATTTCAATATTTTCATATGTGAGTTTAATAAGAAGAGCTTTTCCATTCCAAGAACTTGAGTAGTTCTAGAATCACCAACATATATAAATTTTTCTACTTTTCTAATTTGGGAACATTAAATAATTTTAGTTAGCATAAATGTACTTTACAAAAATCTAACACTCATCTTCTCACTTTCACATATTAGCCATAAGATTCGCTTGAGAAATGAACATAACAATTTACATCATCCGCTTAGTCACATTCATTTTTACTTAGCGAGATTATCACTCCGTATCTTCTCAAACATAGAGGGATATGATAACATAGTTTTCCACTAACAAAACAATAATCATTTTGAGTTTAGCCATAGCTAATTATTTACAGCAAAGTCACCTCTTAATTAACTACACATTTTGGTCCAAAAAAATGAACCACTTTAAAGCTTTTAGAACGTATTTAGTTTTAGAAATTCACTGCATGATAACTCACATGATTATTACTATTGGTAAATATATGTTATGATATAGTTACCAGTTTTTGGTATATCATTCATATAAATTCGAATTAAAAGTTTCAGTGTAAGTTTTGGATCGTGGGTCGTCCATGTGAATCGACCCGACCCGATCCGATTTGTTTTATGCCTTATTCAATTAATTAATTAATTTGGATATATCCTTTTAAAAGGATAAGGCAGCGTAATTGTTCTGGTAACTGTTCAACCTCTCCTTAAAAGACTCCTAGTGGGAGTATTTTGAAAAGTACGTGAAACGTGAAAAGGGTGGAGAGGAACACGTGAGAAACAACAGAGAAAAGAAGAAACTAGCGATCCTAGACAAATCTAAACACAAAAAGAAGACTTCTAGTTTCTGAACAAAGATCTTTGTTTCCTAGTGATTCAAAGAGGGACTTGAGTGCAATCCTGTCAAAGTAGCAAAATCAACGACTTTCGCTGCAAATTACAAGGTACACATCTCGATGTTGATTTGTCGGCTTATAATTCATTCATTGGTATCAGAGCCATCGTTATTGATCCCATTATGTGTTGCATCCTTGTGTAGTCATTGTGTATGTTGATAAGAAATAAAATTGAGACTATTTTTAAAAAAAATTAGTGAATAGAAAAAAATTGGAAGATGTTAAATTTTTTTGACGTTTGAATGTGGATTAATTATATGGCAAATAGGATTCAGAACCCTATTTGATTATGACTCATGATGTAGATAGGATTACTTGTCCTACTAAGAAAGAAATTCTGCATTTTTTTGGGAAAAAAAATGCTTCTGTTTGTGGCGATCTGAAATCGGTTGTACAATTATTTTTGTTGAAACTTAATTTTTCATAATCTACTCGTTTGTAGCATTCCGAAAACATATTGTAATGAAAAAATGGATTTAAAATGAGTAAGATACGAATTGTTGAATATTGGCTGTTTTTTTACTGTTTTCCGAATAAACTGCTTCTGTCTGTAGTGATCTGGAAATTCGATATACAGTTTTTGGTTGGAAACTTAATTTTTTCATGATCTGCTCATTTATAGCTTTCCAAAAATATATTATAATAGAGAATCAGACTTAAAAAGAGTAAGATATGAACTTTTTAAGTTGGGCTAAAAAAAAAAGTTTTTTTTAAGTATTTTTTTTTTTTATTAAGATTAGTCTCCTATTTAAGATTATATTTATATGTGTCCTCTTTAGGATCTTATTGTTCTTGTGTATTTGTTTAGTCCTTATGTTCCTTAAACAGTTGTTTGCCTTTTATGAGAAATTTGTGTAATATGTTGTCACACTAAATGGTATTAACCATATTTCATTTTGTTCCCATTTCAGATATGGCTGAACGGGAACATGCTCAAATTACTCCAAGTGGGAGTTCTCAAAATCGAGCAGAAGGACGAGGTAGAAGAGCAACCCGTTGTAAGACATGTTTCCGAGGGCGAGAAGTCGTATGGATTGGTGTCCAAAAAGAGACACAAAGTATGTAAGGGAATGAAAGGACCATTCGAAGGCAAAGAGAAAAAGATCTAAGAGAGTTTAAGTCTTTGAAGATGGATCCCCTTGGTTGTTTAATAAAAATCCTCCGTACCTTTGTCATAAATTTGAAAAGCTTAATGAAAGTGACATTCAAGTTACAGACAGGGAAGGATACGATGTTTTGTATCATTCCTTGCTAGAATATTGAAAGAATGAACTGAATGAAATTAGTATCGAAATTGGGGATAATGAAGAATTATGGGTGTACACAGTAAAAATAGGAGTTAAGTGGGTAAAACTTCACCACATACTCCCTTTTTATTAGTATTATTTTTTTTATTATAAAACTTTGTAGTGAACATCTTTGATTGTGCTTTAATATGAATATTTGAGTATTATTCTTTTTTATTTTGGATAAGTGAATTATTATTCTATTGCACAATGGCATATGGTATTTGATTATTAGACATGCAAATCTATGTGATTATAGTCTAAAATAAATTAGTGTACATATTAAGAAGTTAATTTCAAATTTTGATTAATATTTAATTCGTAGATGATGAATGGATGCTTACGTGTCTTTTCGATTTTACATTTAAATATGAAACCATTATGATAATTGATTTGCTTGAATGTGTATGTCACATGCATAATTGTTAAAATTCTTGCCTAATTATATGTCAAATTACAATACATGACATCAAAAAGTATCATTGCTGACTTAAACAAAGATGAAAACTTAACGGTGATAATTACGACATCTAGAGTCGTAAAATATGGTATGTACTGGAAGAGCAAAATGCTTTGGAAGGTATAAATCATGTTTTGAATCAACCAGAAGAGGGTAAAACTACACAACACAGAAACTTACAAAGCTTGGAAGAAGGCTAACTCCACTGCACGTGGAATAATAGTTAGTTCTATAGTTGATGACCTCATACATGAATGTTAGGAATTTCCTACTGCTCATGCTATGTGGGCACATCTGCGAGGAACATATGGGGGTACGTTTGTAACCCGCCTCCGACAGTTGACTATCAAATTTGACACTTACAAAAAGCGGCATGATCAGAATATCAAACAACACCTTAGGGTGATGTCAAACATGATGGCTCAAATCAAGAGTGTTGACCATGTTCTTTCAGATGAACAACAAGTGCAGGCAGTGATTCGGTCTCTTCCCAATAATTGGGAACATTTGAAGGTGAACTTGACCCATACTGATAGCATCAAACTTTTTTACGATGTTGCAAGCTATGTTGAACTTGAAGATGAGCGCTTTGGTGCTGCTAAAGCTGCTTCTAAGGCCTTTGTGGCAGCGTCAAGTGGCACAAAATCTTCAGGCTTCAAGCGAAGAAAAATTGGAAAAGAAATGGGAAAGACAAAGAGACTGGAAAAGAACCCTCTAAGAAAAAGAAGAAGCCAAATTCCAAGAAAGGAAAATGATTTTTCAAGAAGAAAGAGAAGAGCTAAATGAAGTGCTACAATTGCTAAATGTTGGGGCATTTCACTCGTGAATGCAATGAGCCGAAAAAGACTCAGGATCCACCGACCATGTGAGTCGAGATCGAGAAGAGTTTGTGGAGTTTCGTCGAGTTTCATCTAAATCAAGGTGGATCTACGTAGGAAATAATGCAAAACTAGAAGTCAAAGGGATAGACACTTGCAAAGTAGACTTGCGTGGTGGCTGTTCTTTGATGTTGTATGATTTCCTATATACACCAGAGATTAGATGAAACTTAGTATATGTGTCTGTTCTTTTAGACGTTGGTTTTGATTTGTTTTTTAGTTATAATGGTGTTAGAATAACTCTAGATAATGTTTTGTATGGTTTTGGACTACGTTATGATTGTTTTATCATTTTAGATTGTAATCCTTCAACTTATGACTATTATGTTGACCATTGTGTAATGGCATGGTATTCAAGTAACAATGATATTGATGTTATTACATGGCATGCAAGATTAGGTCACATAGGGCAAGATCGAATGAATAGGTTGGCTAAAGAAGAACATTTAGGTTCTTTCACCAAAATTGATATGCCAACTTGTGAAAATTGTCTTGCTGGAAAGATTACGCGTAAATCATTTGGGAAGGCTAAATGAGCTGAGTTCCCGCTTCAATTAATTCATTATGATATTTGTGGTCCAATGAATGTGAAGGCAAGGTCTGGTGCTACATACTTCATTACATTTATTGATGATTTCACGCGTTTTGGTTATGTCTATTTGATTTCTCATAAATCTAAAGCACTTGAGTGCTTTAAAAGATATATGAATGAAGTTGAAAATCAATTATATAAGAACTGACCGAGGACGTGAATATTTGTCAAAACAATTTGAAGAATCATGTGCTGAAAAAGGTATCATCAGACAATTAACTACTCCTTATACACATCAACAAAATGGTGTAGCTGAAAGAAGGAATATAACATTATTGGACATGACAAGATCAATGATGGCGCATGAAAATTTTTCTATCTCTTTATGGGAGATGCATTAATGACTGTGGCTTACATATTGAACAAAGTGCCTTCTAAACGAGCGTCTTCCACTCCTTATGAACTTTGGACTGGTCATAAAACAAACTTGAATGATCTACGACCGTGTTGTTGTGCGGCATACATTAAAGATCGTTTTGGTGAGTTTGGTAAACTAAGTCCAAAAAGGAAAGAAATGTATCTTTATATGGTACTATGAGTGCTCTAAAGGGTACGTTTTCAACGATGAATTGGAGGATGAAAGTATTACTGAAATTGTATCACCAAATGTCAGATTTTTGAAAAATGATTTTCCCAAAAAGGGTGAAATAGATGAAGTTGAGCCTCTTTACGAAATGTTGAATTCAGAAGATCATATAATTTTGTCAAACATACTTGATAATTCAATGGATCAAGAAATGATTCTTGGTCCGAGTGGGAGTTATGAATCTCAAAATCCTATAGAGGGAATCTGAACTTCAAATACGTAAGAGTACAAGAGAAGGTGTACCTAACCGATCTTATGACATTGAGGATTATGTTTTCTTGGTATCTCCTACAGAGTTGGATGAACCTAATTTTGTAACAGAGGCCTTATCAAGTCTTGAAAGGAATGAATGGTTAAAAGCGATGAAAGAAGAATTAGAGTCCATGAAACCAACAAAGTCTAGGATCTAGTTGACCTTTCCAAGGAACGTAAAGCTATTAGGAATAAATGGATTCCCAAAGTTAAATGCAAATTGGATGGGTCAATAGAAAGACACAAATCACAATTGGTGGCAAAAGGTTTTACTCAAGAAGTTAGAATAGACTGAGGAAATTTTTTCACCAGTTGTGAAATTTACTTCCATTCGATTACTTTTAGCTATTGTTGCATGTTTAGATCTATAATTACACCAAATTGATGTGAAGACCGCTTTTCTCAATGGAGAATTTAACGAGGAAATCTACATGGAACAACTAATAGGTTTCATTGTTAAAGGTCAAGAAAAAAAAGTTTGTAAATTGAAATGATCAATTTATGGCCTAAAGCAATCTTCAAGGCAGTGGCATTTGAGATTTCATAAGGAGGTGATGTCATTTGATTTCACCATGATCGATGAAGACCATTGCATCTATTTGAAAAGGTCCAATGGAAATTTTGTAATTCTTTCTCTTTACATAGATGATATTTTATTAGCTCGAAATAATTTGGAGTATGTGAAAATTGTCAAGTCATGGCTTTCAAAATCTTTTGATATGAAAGATATGGGTGAAGCAAACTATATATTGGGTGTTAAGATCCAAATAAATCGTTTAAAGAAAATTTTGAGTTTATCTCAACAAACTTATATAAAGAAAATATTAGAACGCTTTCGAACGAATAGTTGCAAATCCATGGATACTCCTGTAGCTAGGGGTGAAACTTTAAGCCTTGAAATGTATCCAAAGACTAAAAAAGAAAAGGAAGACATATCTCAAGTTCCTTATTCTAGTGTTGTCGGGAGTTTGATGTATGGTGTGATGTGTAGTCACCCAGACATTTGTTATGCTGTGAGTCTAGTTAGCAAGTATCAATCATCCTCGAAGAGATCATTGGAAAGTTGTAAAGAGAATATTCTAATACCTGAAGGGAACTGCATATCATACATTGTTTTATAGTGGATCTGATTTATTCATAAGAGGTTATACAGATGCTGATTGGGCAGGTGACCGGAACAATAGAAAATCAACATCCGGTTATGTTTTCTTTTTAAATGGTGGTGCTATTTCATGGAAAAGAAAGAAGCAAACTTGCACAACTCTTTCAACCATGGAATCTGAAGTTGTGGCTTGTGCGTCTGCAGTACAAGAAGTTGTTTGGTTAAAGAGATTCTTTGAGCATTTGAGTATTGCAAAGAATTCTAAGGGTCCAATGATTTTATATTGTGATAGTCAAGCAGCTATCGCGTACACAAAGGATCCTAAGAATCATAGCAAGACCAAACATATCTACATCAAGTATAAGTTTGTGAGAGACTTAGTGGCAAGTGGAGAAATAACTTTGTAATACATTCCTACACGTGAAATGATAGCTAATACTTTTACGAAGTACATCTCTAGAGACTTGTTTAAAAAACATGTTAAGGCTCTAGGTTTACGTAGAGTATGATGATATTTCAGTATTGTAAAATGATTTGATTGTTATAATATTCTCTTCTAAATAAAACTATTGAATTTAAGTTCATATGAAGTATGCATGTGATAGTTTGTAAAAAATAAAGTGTGTCGAACAAGTCACAAGATTGGGTCTCTCACACGAGAAAATCACCTCTTACATCGGGGAATGTGAGGAGATGAGTTTCACCACCATTTTATGACTTGTTTTGTGATCCAAACAAAAGTTTCTCCACGAAAATGAGTTTAAGGATCACTGAAGAGAGAAACTCGGGTTAAACATATGTAGGTATTTAGACCACGGTCTATACGATGTTGAATAATTGAAAGAATGAGACACGTACACCAATTTAAGGTGTAAACATTGTAGCACGTGTTTCATACCATATGTGTCAAGCGATCAATGGGTCAATGTAAGAATATTCCCTACTTCTTCATTGTTTGAGACCCAGAAAAGTTAAAATGACTTTTCAATGAAATACCCTTTGACCTTTTGTTGTTTGTTGAAGTTTAAATCGGTGTTGCTACTTTAGCATGTTACTAATAGCTATAAGCGATTCGGCAATGCAGTACATGTCTAGGAAAGCATTTGATATGTAATAGATAGATTTGAGTAGAAAGGGAAGATGAATAAATGAACACTTCAACTTGTATACATAAGCCGGCTATTACACACGAGTGTAATTGTGTGTATAAAGTTAAACATGAACTCGAGTTCACCTCTTTAAGAGGTTGAGGGATCGAATAAGTAACTACTGAAATAGTGAATGACGTTTGGGGTATTGTGAGTAATAGTGCCCTTAAAATAGTAGTGAATTCTTTCCACATGTGATTGAATTCCTATGTAGGGCTTGTAAAACCTTAAAGGTAAGCTGTTCAAGCTCACAGGTCACACAAACTATTTGGCGTATGAATTGTGTGTCTTATTGATACAATGTTGGCTTGGGTCTTGTCCACTATGTGCGAAGTGGGAGATGTAAGTTTTGGGTCGTGGGTCTCCCATGTTGACCGACCTGATCTGTTTTAGGCCTTATCCAATTAATTAATTAATTCGGATAATTCCTTTTAAAAGGATAATTGTTCTGCCTCTCCTTAAAAGACTCCTAGTGGGAGTATTTTGAAAAGGACCTGAAACGTGAAAAGGGTGGAGAGGAAAACGTGAGAAACAACAGAGAAAAAGAAAAAAACTAGCAATCCTAGACAAATCAATCAACACAGACAGAAGACTTCTAGTTTGTGAACAGAGATCTTTGTTTCCTAGTGATTCAAAGAGGGACTTGAGTGCAATCCTGTCAAAGTAGCAAAATCAACGACTTCCGCTACAAATTACAAGGGACACATCTCGCTGTTGATTTGGCTTATCATTCATTCATTTAGAATAGTGACATACCTGAAATTTCTTTTCCATAAGATTATAATAGTATATCCTTAAGAATTAAGATTGTTGTAAATCTTATGGAAATACCTTCACCATGAACACTTGTACTGAATTCACCAAAGCTTGTACTTCACCACGAACTCTTGTAGGAAATTCCCATAACTTGAGTTGTGTCGAAAGACACTATCCTTAAGGATATTTCACTCGGTATGGGTGTATCCCCAGGATACAACAAGCTCTTCTAGTATAAACTAGGAGCCAAAAACTAACAAAGATTCTTTATTATAAAACCCAGCACACGAATTTTGGAGAAAGAATATTTGTATACTTCACTTTGTCTCTGCCAAAAAATAAGAGGTGATGACACTATATATAAGAATAGGATTCGGCCAGAAAATGGGTATTTAAAGACCCTTTAGGACAACAATAGTAATTCTAATCAATTTCTCTAATGACAAATTATAATTCAATGTCATTAATGCTCCGACGGTCAACAATGAGTGATAATGGAGGAATAATTAGGCTAATTAATATTGTGATATAGCTGCCAATATTAGAATATATGGAAATAAAGATAACAGCTATATTGAAATAAAATAATATTTTCTTTCAAGTATAATAGGAAAAATAATTTTTTTGAGATACTAGAATTATTTTTCCAACAAAAAATAGTGCATTTTTTCACAACAAGTTATCATACAATTTGTTTTTCTCATTGAAAGTGGTTATAGGATCTCAAGTCCCCAGGTTGGGTTTGACTCAAGGATTTATAGGCTTCAATCTCATTTTCCTTGATGTGGTCCAGACCTTTTATCTTATTAATATCTTAGTAAGAGGATCTGCAAGATTATCACACGATTTGACATAATTAATATTAATGGTACCACTTGTCAAATGCGATCTTACATTACTGTGTTTCCTACTTATAGGTCTGCATTTACCATTGTGAAAACAATTCTGAACTCTACCAATCACATAAGTGCTATCACAATGAATCAAAATAGAAGGAATTGGTTTTTCAAAATAAGGTATTTGAAATAATAAACTCTTACCCAATTCGCTTCCTCACTAGCTGAAGCTAAAGCAATTAGTTCAGCCTCTATGGTAGAGTTAGCAAATATAATTTGCTTCTTTGATCTCCAACAAATAGCATCACCACACAAAGTAAAGATATAATTGGTGGTAGAACATGTATCACCGGATAAAGTGTTACAATTTGCATCAGAAAAGCCTTCAAGTACAGTAGGATATTGATATATGAATTAATCATATGTTTTTGTCCCAATTAAATGTCTCATCACTTTTGTTATAGCATGACAATGCTCATTATCTAACTTCCTTAAAAACCTGCTAAGTTCTCGTATTGTATATGAAATATCAGATCTAGTGCAATCAGTCACATATCTCAAACTTCCAATTAAACTAGCATATTCCTTTTGATTTATTACATCATTTTCACTTTCAACAAGAAATAAGTGAACACTTGAATCAAAAAGAGTTGCAACATGCTTTCAATCAAGAAAGTTATATTTTTTCAATATTCTCTTAACATAATGTGAATGGTCAAGGAAAATTCCATCACATGTTCTTGTAATTTTTATTCCGACAATAAAGTTTGCCTCACCAAGATCTTTCATATTAAATGGCTTCTAAGGATATTTTAGTTTCATCAATAACATTCATGTTGGAGCCAAAGATCGATAAATCATCAACATATAGGCAAATAATAACATTTGAATTAATACATGACTTATGATATATGTATTTATCACACTCATTTGTTTTTAAAACTCTTTTCGATCATGAAGGAATCAAACTTTTCATGACATTACTCAGGTGCTTATTTCAAGTCATATAGGGATTTATTAAGTTTACACAGTTCACATTTTTGGTCTGCTTCAACAAAAAATTTGGGTTGATCCATAGAAACTTCCTCATTCAGATTTCCATTTTAAAAAGTAGTTTTTATATCCATTTGTTGAATTGCAAATAAAAAATTGCAGTTATAGCAATTAAAAGTCTTATGGATGTAATTCTTGTTACTGGAGAAAAAGTATCAAAAAATTCTAGGTCTTCTAGTTGTTTAAAACCTGTTGCAACTAGTCTAGCCTTATATTTATCAATAGATCATTCGGTTTCAACTTTTTTGGTAAGACCCATTTGCAACCAACCTGGTTGTAAATCAACTAACTTCTAAGTTTTACTAGAAATTTGTGATTCCATTTTATCACTTAGAACCTCTTTCCAAAAATAGAATCATATGAAGATAAAGATTCTTTCAAATTGAGAGGGTAATCTCTAACATTAAACACATAAAAATCAGAACCAAAATTTTTTCTGTTCCACCTCTTTTACTTCTTCTTAACTCAAAAACATTAATTTCTTTATATTTAAAAGTAGAAGTAGAAGAATTAGGTACTGACAAAATATTTTGTTCAATCCTTTGACCCCCACGACATTTAGAATCAAAAGGGAATTTATTTTCAAGAAAAATAGCATCACTGGATTATATTATAATATTATCTTCAAATTAAAAAATCTATAGGATGGATTATTTGAAGTACAACCAAGAAAAACACAAGAAGTAACTTTCTTACCCAACTTTGTAATCTTGGGATCCATTAGTCTCGCAATGGCTAGACAACCAACTCTTAGATATCCCAAACATGGTTTGTAGCCTTTCCAAAATTCAAAAGGTGTCAATTTAGATATTTTATGAGGAACACGATTCAAGATATAACAAGTGATGCTTATCGTGACCAATGACACTAACCTACAGTACGAGTGTCTAAGATCGTCGATAATATAGTAACCCAACCAAGGGTTGGGGTCGTGTCCCAAGGGAGTGGTTTGGAGAATTAGTAGAAAAATAAAATTTAGTTCAAACTAGTCATAGCTAAAGACATTAATGATTAAAAGTATTATAAATTAAAAGGGGTGACACAATGGTGTCAAATATCAAATGGGGGTTTTCTCACAAGTAGTAAAAACAACAAAAATAATAAGAAGATCAAGTATGGGGACAAGTTCTTGGGGTGTGACCGCAATACAAATTGAGATAAATTGTTGGGTGCATGCTTTCGATAGGAAATTTGCAAGATAATAGTGACTAGGCTAAGCTTTAGATGGAAATAAGTTCCCTCTCAGGCAACTAACCCTGTTTTAAATGCGTTTCTCTCGGACACCCATTTGCCGCATGAAGGTCAGCCTACGCCAAACCCCACTCACTCTCTCTAGCTAAGTGTTAGGATATGGGACTAGGTCTCACCCACTCGGGCTGAACCTAATCTCGACCCACTCCTTAGGCCATCAGTCTAGAGGTCTTGGTTTCGCAACCTCATTTTCGGGAAAGCCAAAAACACATGGGTGATTTTGTATTTGCAACTACAAACCCATTAAACTAAACCACAACCACTAGGTGAAATCACCATTAAAATACATCTATCCTATCAACAAGCAAGACCCAACAACAATATCAACACATATTTGCTAAATCACACCCCAAGAATGGAGTTTTTAGCCACACATCAAGAAATAATAAAACACACCTAAAATGATACTATAATCAAATGGGTATAAGGAATTAAACCTTGATTTAAGCAAAGGAAAAAGAATGGATAAGACCCACTTGATTTAAGGGTTTGGAGAAGATGAAATCCTTCTTTCTTCAAGTCTCCCAAAAACCCTCACCAAACTTGAGAGAAATATCCTAGAAAGTACTATTCTATTATGGAAATTAAAACAAATGTTCGAATTCAAAAAATTAATAACAAGTTTAGTATTTATAGACTTCAGAAAATAGTGCTATCGGATCTTTCGGCGAGGTTAGTTAGAATTACCGATTAATTCGGCAATTCGCCTTTTGGTGTAGTTCGCCGCCGTCTTGCACTAGCATTCAGCATTGTCATGCGTTGTGTTATTGGGCGACCTAGTACTGCTTCGCGAAATTAATTGGTGAAACGCTGACTACTCCTTTTATCACCTTTTTTATCCTGCTCCTTTAAGGCTTCGCGTACTGGAACAAAGTGCGGAGTGCGTACCATCGGCGAATCTCTAAGCGTGCTTGGCGATGCGCAGACTTCAGTTTCTTCGTTCTTTTCAGTCTTTTTGTTCCTTTATGCGCCTAAGTGTCCATGCCTCCACTAAAAAACTTCAAATACGTGAAACTTAAGACTTTTCATCAGATATTGAGACAAAATAAGCATTAGAGGACACTATTCCTATCAAAATAAAGCCCTAAATGAGTCCAATTTTTGGACTCATCAACACCCCTAACTTAAACTTTTGCTTGTCCTCAAGCAAACTCAAGTTCAGCCATTCAACAAGGTGTCTCAAATAGTGCTAGACAAGACTAAATCATGAATGCACACAACCAGACTCAAATTTACTTATGCAATGATTAATTGTGTACTGAAAGATTCAAGTTGTGACACACCATTACCAAAGATTCTCATGCTCGCGATACTTGCTACTTGTTCAATCAAGCTCAACAGGAAGTATCTAAATGCCCTCACATAAAGAATGATTCCATATTCACAGACAGAGGTTAATTAATTTAAGATCAAGAATCAGATGCAACGCTCATACTCAAAAGAGGAACACAATGCATGTTTTTACCCATAGGTTTGCCCTTATTTTCCAATCGACTTTTGATTCGGGTTACTCAAGATCAAAAAGGTCGATCTGAGGCTTCTAATGGGGATGAGTGCAAAGGTATGGTCATTTAGGCTCAATGATCTTTTCCTCGTGAGATGTGGTATTCTCAAGCCATTCCCTTCATTTCCTTTATCAATTCTTTTTCTAGTGCTTCTAAGTCATCTTTTTATTCACCTCATGGATTGCTTGGAAACCCGATTTCCTTGGTACTTTATTCCACAAATATGTTTTTTTTTCCGAAGGGTTTCTATTGTTCTGCAACACCAGGGGTTAAGGGGGACTTTTCTTGTACTTCTTGACTTCTCCTTTTCCTTTTTACCACACCCCCAACTTAGGCTTTTGGCCTAAGTTGGTTATTCGTTAAACCACAAATCAAGAGGATTATAGGTAGTGGGTCATTTAAGATCTAGAGTTCATCAAGGTTCTTTCAAAGAAATGTAAGGCTCAAAGGGTGTTCAAAAGAATTTCACACGCTCACGGGTAGGCCACAGAAGAGGTATATGTCAAATTTGGCTCACAATCTTTAAAGTTTCCTAAGATTATTTCAAGAGCACGCCTTTCTAAATCAATAAGACTAATATGGCAAATTCTAGGTTTATTCATGCAAGGTTCAAAGTTATAAGCTCATCACACAAGGCATCGACGCTTAAGTCAAACATGACTACACAATTCCACTAGTGTGCAACGGTTATTACAAGAGAATCAATTCGATAAATGGCTAATCACAACGAGATGCAAAGAGTTTACATATTGTCTATGCAACTTCATTTGGCCTCATCGTAGCCGTACATTCATGTTTGTTCAATTGTAAGCACTATTGAAGTCATCGGTATTGTTCAAAACCGAGACTTAAATTTTTGCAAAAGAACAGCCACATTCAGCACAAACTATGCGAAAATTATCAAAAAATAATAATAATTTTTTGGAAGTGTCAAAATCATTTTGCAAATAAAAATAAACGGAGACACAAGCTCAAACAATCACAAAGCAATTTTAAAAATACAATTAAAAATAGACAACCCAAATGTACACCAAAACACAAGTATCTGAAACAAGCAAACAAGGTGGGCTTCACCCCACGACAAATAAGAGTGTTTATCCTCAAATGCAAATAAGAGCGTTTCTCCTCAAATGCAAGAGGCAAAGTAAAGAAAGACAGAGAGGGGGTGAAGAAAGGTCATGTCTATGCAGTTTTTCTCTTTACCGGGGTCTCGGTGGCTGATGGAGCAGTCTGTATATGGGATCAATACCCGGAGTAGTCTCAGACTGAATAGCAGTGCCGGATTCGCTAGGACCTGCTATGGACGTCTCAGCCGGCAATGTATGGATCATCGGTTTCACAACCGTCTCTATAAGATCTGGCAAGTCTCTGAAAATGCCCTCATCTCTACCCTCCAGTGTCTCCTCAGCATCCAGTGATATCAACTCTTCATCGGTCTCTGCATCCGACTCTACTTGTGCTGCGCCATCCCCCTGCACATCTCTGGTGTTCTTAGGAGCATCCTTATCATCTGCCATCTCTATTAGTGAAGTGAAGTCAGAAGACTTAAGGTAGTCTACGTCCTTCCTCAAACTCGCAATCTCTGCTTTTAAAGCTTTCTCCCTGCGTGCTATCGCAAGCAATGACTCTCACTGTCGGGGCATCAACAACGGTCTGAAGTGGGGTAAGTGCTGCTAATATGGCCCTATTGATTATACCTGGAACGGACTTTTCCAATCGGGTAGCTCTCACATCAATTGAATAGGCCAAGTGCCCTATTTTCAGGATCATGGCCTGAGTGATCCTGGCAGGCTGGGAGGAAGAGGATATACCTGGAGTATGTGAAGAGGAAGATGGAGCAGGCATACCTGAAGGCTCCGAAACTGGAGTAGATGAGGATACCTTTGCTGGCAATAAGTCAACATCGACCTCTAGGAAGTATTTACTAGGGTTGTTCTCCTCCTGTCAACCTCCTCTCGTGTGAACTCGGCCTATATACGCCGGATATCGGTGAGAGAATATGGGGTGACCTCTATATCGCTGGCAGGGTCCCGGGGTACTCCGGCACGCCGACATAACTCGGTGATCAAAACAGGAAAAGGCAGATATGTATGTGTCTGTTTGGCTCTCATAGCCATATCTTATGAAACCAACTGTCTCAGGTCGATCCGCCTCCTAGCCATGATAGAACCAAGGTAAGCCGCCTTACAATGACCAGAATGGACTCATTTTGGGATGGCATGATAGTGCTGTTGATGAAGCCAAACCAGTACCGTGAGGCGATGTTCATATCCCTCTTCTCAATCGAAGCTCCCGTACCCAACCACCTAGGGGTGATGTTAGAAATCATCGGAGCTAACCAACCCTTCAAATCATCTAGGGAAGGAACAATAGGCAAACCCTGGTAGGGCAGTACCGAGTGTAGCGGTCGACCTATTACAACATTAATATGCTCACTGTGAAACTCTACCTCCTTGCCTCTAACCATAACCGACTTCACCGGTCAGAACTCACTAGCCTTTTTCTTAATTTTCGGGACCAACTCCCCATAGGCTAAGTAGAATTCCCGAACCTAGGAAGAGATGTAATGGCCCTGTGGCTTAGTGAACTGCTCGAACTCATGATACTTGAGCGTGTCAAGAACCTCAACATGGTTACCTTCAAAAACTTCCACAGATAGTAACTTTTCTTCTATAATGGTTCGTAAACCATCACCTTTCAATCTGTTCAGAAATCTGGGTGGAGGTGGAGCTATGGGGAGTGCAGGGGCCACTGAAGGTGGTGTCGGGTTTGGCACTGATTCGGTAGTCAGAGGAGTTGCAGCTGATATAACTCTGATAGGTGTTGATTGAGGTCTATCCCTGAGCCTATTCTCTCGGTGAATCAAGGGTTGTTCATCTTCCGGCTTAGAAAAATCTGGCCCAATAGCTGACTCTTTTCTAGCGATATGCTTTTTTCGTTTGCCTTTATCTCCCGGTGGGAGATCTTTCATTCTTTTCTGTAAAGGACGTGATCCTCCTTCATTGATTGTATTTCCTTTTGCCTTTTTCTGAGATGGCTCATTTAAGTTTGTACGTACCATATCTACAAAAGATCAAGAGATTAGGCGAAACTCAACTCAAGCACAGAGAATCTTATTGCAGAAGGACTCGTCGATCCAGTCCGTGAATCACCAAATCTCTTTGGCAATCTAGGTCGAACTCGCAGAAGGAATTAGCTTGAAATCTAGGCAAAGTAGCACTGAAAAAGTCTATTTGGCGAGACGCCGACAAGGTTGTCCGCCAAGAGATACAGTGAAAGAGGGAAAAAGGGGGAATGCAAAGGGTGGTCTAAAGTCATATCGGTGAGTCGCTGACTACTTTAGGCGATCACGAATGTGTCCGCCAAAAGTTACAGATCTCTCAACACTATGGACATGAATAAAGGGCAATCTAAGACCAGTAGGCGAACCGCCGAGTCGTTTGGCAAGCACGACCCAGCTCGCCAAATGATTCAACGTGCCTATAATTCAACCCACTTCTTAGAATCGACCTTACATGCCCTGGAAACGAAATCAAAGTATGCATACACGAAATTTACATAAGACCCATACTTCCCATCACCCCGAAATACTCAGACTTCTTCCGGTTTTGCCATATTTTGCTATTTAACTAAGATTACCCTTAGGAATGTTGTCACCCATTCCTTCATCGAGCACTTTTCATTATTTAGCACAAATATGGGCCACTTCAATTTCGTTATTTAGCACGACCAACCTAACGACGATTGCGCAACACCCATTTCATGTTCAATCAAATCAAAGCACAAACATAAGGGAATCAACTATTAAAGCATTTCAGACAAAATTTTCGAATTAACAATAGCATCACAACACCCTATTTCTATCAGAGAGGCTCAGCACACATCATCCTGGTTCTATAATTGCAAGAGAGTGCAAAATTATCAAAACTAAGTTCGGAGTTTTAGAAACTAACCTTTGATGCTGATCAAATTTCTTTTTGAAATGCTAGGTAGCAAAGAAATCCAACCCTAAACACTAGTCACCGACTAAAATACTAATGGAAGGCAAAAATCTAGGAAAAAGTACCTTTGGTGTGATTTGGAGGAGTTTGAAACGAAGGAAAGTGAGAGATTCAAAAATTTGACCGGCCTTTATATAACCGTTCAGTTCTCGGCCATTCGACGACGTTAGTCTTATCGCCGATCAACTCGGCGACGTGCCAAACGTATACTCATCTCGCTGAGTTTTACAGGACATCCCTTATTTTGGGGTCACAACGGCGGATTAAATCAGAATCGCCGATATTCGCCAACCTGCACTTTTCAACATCTTTCTCACTTTAACCTACAAAATCAGCACACCATTATTCGAACAGAATAACTTAAAGCAACATCACCTTGGGTTGCCTCCCAAGAAGCGCCTTAGTTAATGTCATGGCATGACGCAAGTCCGTTCTCATTCTCCATTATTGGGGTTGGCCCTAGTGTCACTAGGAGACCCCAATATGTCATTTGGGTAGAGATGAGGCACTGCAAAACTCAGGAGTGACCTAATTAGCTGGATTGATCTAGAGTGAGATCCAATCATTTGATCCAACACGTCAACATTCTCATTTATTTCTTCCAACCCTCGATCTTGACCGGTGATCTTTTGGGGAATGATTTGAAGTGTGTCCTCAATACGATTTTTCCCCCATCTCTAGACTTCTTCTACTCATGAGGGGGTATATACCTCCCCTTGATGTTGCATTGGACTTCCACCTCTGAGATTTTGGTGGCCAAGTCGTTTAGTTGAGATGCCAATGCGGTTAGAGTGAGGTTCTTTTGGACTTCTTGGCTCATTTCAACCAAATTGCCACTACTCTGCTCAGCCATGCTCATCTAAATGGACAACTCAACGAAGAAAAAAACTAAAAGTAAAGTTAGTGACACTACAACTAATAAGAACAGAAACTCTATTAAACTATAAATTCTCAAACAACACCACTCCCCGACAGCGGTGCCATTTTGATACTTATCATGACCAACGACACTAATCTACAGTACGAGTGTCTACGATCGTCGATAATATAGTAACCCAAGCAAG